>BMAU01015608.1:25000-237566 GCA_019973935.1 Trichonephila clavipes
GTCTGCAACTGCAAAAAGTTTGATTGCGAGTTTTACATAAAATTGTACTTTAAGTTGAATTTAAGATTAATTTTTCGTTTCTTTGGAAAATAATGTGCATAAATATATAAAAAATAATATTCAGTTTCCTATATTTAGCTAATAAAGTATGCTGATTTGAATTTTTTCTTTCAGTGCTTTTGTACATTAGTGTTCTCAAATTTTAAATTAATCTTAATGTTATTTTATGGTTAATATATGAAACGAAAAAATATTAAATTCCTTGTAAATTAAAAACCCCTGTTCTATTTTTCTTTTTTTATGAATCTCTGTACACCGCTGAAATTTCAAGTGTTACTATGTAATTAATGGAAAACAACTTTTATTAAACTCTCAGCTAATATACGTATTATTTTCATTAATCAAGATATAAAAGGGGTTAATATTTGATTCTTCTACGAATTTTATACGAAAAAAAATAATTTCACGTTTCCGAAGAGACAAATCAAAACGGTGTCTAATTTTTGTTGGAGAAAACACGTTAACTCTGCAAACATTCCAATGGCATTGCTTTCACCCCTTCTTCGAACGCGCCACTTACGATTGGCCGAGTGTGATTCACCAATCAGCGATCAGATAAGCTTCAGGTGACGCCTGGCTCCTGACAAAGTGTGAGCCAATCGGCGAGTTACGAAAAGATTGCGTCATGCAAAGCCCATGCTCTTACTTGCAAAAGGTAGCAACCTGTGCTGCTATATTTTATTTTTTATCGCCTTTTTAGCTCTTTGGATGATTACGATCAGATAAAGAAGGAATCAGGGAATCATGATTAGGGAGAAATTTGGAGTTGTGCTTGTCAAAATGTTCTGGAATGTCAGAAATTTAATAAATAAGATTATATTATCTTTATTTTTATAAACTATAACTTTTTTAAATCATTTCCTTTTTTATTACTACGGTTCATTTTCAGATGATAGTCTTTTTTTCCCCCGAGACATATCTGGACTCAATTGAATGTGTGTGTGTGAATTTAATTTAATTTATTTATGCAAAAGGATGATTTATTTATAATTGCTATAGTATACTTTAAAGAAAAATCTGTCGCCATTTCTGCATCCTTAATCGTCAATTTTTAAACCGCTTGTTCACGTTTAATCCAAACATATTTCTCAACAGACAAGACATACGATGACCATCAAATACACAAAGATTACAGTTTCTTGTTTTGTTATTATTATTATTATTTTCTGAAATATTTTTTGCTAATGCCAACTGCCATTTTTAGTTCAACTTTTCGAAACTAAAAGAAGATAAAAGGAGTAACTGGATGTAATCTTGCAGTGAGCTTTCTAAAAGGACGCGAAAAAATAAAAAATATTTATTTTTTATTCCTTTTTTTTATGAAAATGATTAATCAATTAAATTTTTTTAGTAAAACTTGCTTTTTTAAGAAACTACTGATAATTTCCTGCACCATTTCTTCCTCTGCATAATTAGAAAAATTGATAACTTCTTTTAATTGTGTTACTTTTTTAAAACATTTTCTTCTTCGAACTAAGGTATAGAATTTTACGAAGAACCATTATTTTCTTTCTATTTTGGTTGGATCACAGAAAGGAATGACACAGAATAAATTATACACTGCTGGAATACAAAAATAAAAAGCAATATAAGAATTTTTATTATAGCACCGAAAAAATTAATTATATTTAATGTCATTTTTTGTGACTAAAACATTTGTTAAATTTAATTTCGTGAAATTTCGGCAATTAGTAAAAAAAAGAAATTTCCTTTCGCGTATTGTATATAAAATTTCAGTTATTTTAGGGGGAAAGGAATAATTATGTTAAAAAGTAGTACAATTGAACCTGTTTTTATGTGGTAGATAAAAACCGCATAAAAATAACCGCACAAAAAAATATTCGAAAATTTCATTAATTCTTACATATAACAAGCAAATTCATCGAAATACTGCAGAATTTATTTTTTTTTATGCGGTGCACAAAAATAAAATCGCATAAAAAAACGACCGCACAAAAACAGGTTCTACTGTTCTTGAAAGAATCTTTTAAAAAAAAGAATAATTCTCTCTCTTTCTCTTCTTTTCCATCATCAAAAATGTTTTTCACATTTTCAGTACATACATATTTCGGTAATCACATTTTTTTTTATGAATATACCGTTCCAAAGCTTTAAAAATAATATTACATTAATTCTTTTTTTACCCAAATTAAACTTAACTAATAGATGAAACACAACTTGTAAAGGAAGCATGAAATTTCATGTTTGTAAGGAAAAAATCATTCTATATATGTTTTCTAAGAACCAAATAACATAATAATAAAAATAAAATATAAAAATTACGGATTAATTTTATAAAATGTATTTATTTTTAATTTTTAGCTAAACCTTTATTTTATCTACACACACTTGTAAAATTTATTAATTTTTCTATCAAATGCCCCTTAATTAAAATTTTTTACAAGAAAATCAAAAAAAGTTAAGACATTCTTCCCATTTGTGCACTTTTATGACATCGCTAATCACATTAATGAAAACTCAAATAATCCAAAAAGTGAAAAGAAAAAGAAACCCATCAATCTCTCAAAGAGAAAGGTCGCCAAATGCGCCAATTCGATCGCCACAACTACGCAGCTATCCCAAAAGCTATCTGACAAAATGTTAGCTTAGTGGGTTCATTGAGAGAAAAACGAAGATACCCGCCCGAAACGACAATTCCAATTTCGACTACCACGAGGACGGGTGGGTCAAAGGGGGCGCCACAGGAAAGGGGGGATTGTTGCGTTCCCACTGCCTGCTGAAGGGGGGAGGAAAGAGGCTAACTCCCCCACCTGCTCCTCAACATCACAGCTAAACCGCCACTCCAGTTTTGCTTCACAACAGAATGCCGCCGCAGTGGGATAGAAGGAGTCAGGACACTTGCCCATGTGACACCCCGATGTCCAGTTGGAGAACCGGACACTGCTCTGATTATTGAAGTTTTGAAATTATTGTTTATTTTTGAAGTGAAGAGAAGAGATAAACTGTAGAGAAGGAGTTAATTTTAAGGTGTTATTTTTGTAAGACTTCTTAGTATTTTGTTGATTGTTTCGGAGGACGAAGATTGTTTTTGAGATTTGTGCCTACATGTAAAAGTGTAAGCATATGCGTTTCTTGTATAGAATTTGAAATGTTCTTCACTATATTGACGACAAGTTTTTATTAAATTAATGATTGAAGAGATTTTTCGTAGTTGATGAGATTATAGAAAGATATTTATTCTTGCGTTAGAGATTTAAGCTGTTTTTGTTGTTACAAACATTTTGCAATTGGCTGAAATTCCAGTTGGAAAAAAAGAAATAAAAAGAACAGAGATTTGTGTAAAATTTATCTCAAAAGAGGTTTCGCTTTCCTGTTGAAATTTTTATTATTTGTTGCGCGAGATTTTGTTGATGAGTTAAGAGTTTTCTTTTACATAATTCTGTTGCAAAAAACCTATATTTAAAGGTTTAAAATCATTTATGTATGTTAATTTTGCCATTTAGCCCTTTGAAGAGTTAAAAAACAAAATTTCAAAATTGCTTTATGTTATGAAGTAGATTCCGTTGACTTCTTATAGATTTTATAATGTTTTCACATAGCATTAACAAAAGTAGATGAAAAGTTTTATTCAATTCTTCAGAGAATCAATCCGTTAATATAGTTCATTTTTCCCACTACCTTCAAAATATATTACTTGCAATTACATTTTAAAAGCAACTTTTATATGGAATAAATGTTTTCCTCAAAATATAAACAAATAGTTTAGAAAAACACGCAGAAAATTTTGCATCGAAAGAAGTTTTAGAAGATATATGAAGATTGTCAATATACATTAAAATTCTGATGTATTACATATAATACAAAAAACGAAGCACTTTTAATTTGTTGGCTGCATATTTTGACTATACCTCAATTATAGAACATAAGTTCAAAAATCTACTTCTTGGAAGATCTTCTCTTTCTTTAATTTCTGGCATGAACGAAGAATATCAATAAAATATAATATATTGTCCTTTTCCAATCAAACTCTAGAACAGCTATTGTCTTTTTACTAATTGGCCTTCTTTTACGAAAAAGAACTTCATATACGCATATTCACCAAGCAACAAAAGAACAAAAAATCTCTGAATTGAAGGTTTATATTCCTGAAACTTGACCACGTTCGAATTCTCCCTTCCAAATTAAGATGAAATACGTCCTCTCTTCTCAAGCTTTACTTAATTAACAGATTTTTTCATAAATATTGTCCAATAGGGCTCAGAGATCGTACATAATCATTGAATCCTCCCCATCCGGAAGATTTAGAATTTTATTGCTAGTGACACTGATTCTGCCACCGACTTTCTTCGGAGATGACACCAAGAGGATTTGCTAGATGGTAGCCCCTGCATCTAGGGCCCAGTTCATGGTGGACACTGGGGATCTTGTGAAGCAGCTCTCTGCCAGAGCGAAGGACTTCTCCATTGATTCTCTGATCTCCCGGTCTCAGCAGATGCCGTACAGCGACGACAGCTGCAATGAGAGCTGCTGCTCGGAGGAGCCCCTGTTGTCGCCGCCCCTGCTTTCTCCACTCGGTGAGTGCCATTGTTTTTTTCCCCTTTTAGTCCCCTTTTCTACCTCTCTGGTGGTAAATGGGCCGGGTCAGAGAGAAGGCAATTGGGTGTAATTGGATTGTAATGAGGTAATCAGAGATATACCAGGGGGTGGCTGTTCGCTTCCAACTAACTCTCGTTCTGTGATTTTGTGTTGCGAAATGAAAGTTCAGGAAATGGTTTTTTTTTTCTTTTATGTATAAAATGCATCTTTTGTAAGATTGGATTAATTAATGTACTTTTAAGGAAAGGTTTAATTCATGCAAAAGACATTTTTCATTTAGAGAAAAAAGTTTTAAGTAATGTAGTATTAATTCATTTTGTTATAATAGTCATTGAGGATACTGTATGGAATACACCTGTAGGGCGGATTCTAACCTTTTATTAAGTATTGAGAACCTCCTAATAGGTTATCCTATTAGGCAATGACAGTACAAGATTTCCTATTGCCCAGTGTAAATTAAAATATTTGAAATGTCTGTTATAATGTATTTAGATAGATAAGTGTATGAAAATTTTTCAGACAGAGAATGAGTTTCAATACGATGAAATAAAGTGAAGGGTGGGAAGTGATCTTCCCTCCCCCTTAAGTTTCTTTTACATAGAATTTCATTTTTGTTGAAAGATACATTCGTATTATGATTGCCCAATTAAATAGTGATTATTCTAGCAATCTGAACGAGTTCAGAGTACTTTTTTTTTAAAAAAAATGGCATGTTAAAACATAAATACTTTTTTATAGGTATCGATATCAATAAATATTAATACTTAAACAGCAATTTTTAAAAAAAATCACCAAAATTTTACAAAAAACACAATTATAAGGGAAATTTTAGCTATTTTCAAAACAGTTCTTTCAAATTTTAGGGAAAACAATAATTAACTTATATCAATAAAAGTATTACTTATATAAACTACACACGTTTATATCTAAGAAATGTACTAAAATTTTAATGTTTCATTAAGGTATCCGACTACTTTCTAAACCTTGATTTTAAAAAAGCGCATAAATGGATATTTTTCATGATATTTAGTGTCCCTCAGATTAGAATACATGCATAAAATTGTTTTAAGGAGATTTTGATAAAAAAAATTATTTAAATATAATATTTTGGCAAAAAATTAACTGAGAATAATCTTTTTTCCAAATGTTCTCCTTTTGTCAAAAATGCTTCTATTATAATAATATTTTGCCTGTATATAGCTCAGACTTCTCTACAGAGGCTCAACTGGAATTTTTGAAAAATTCACATTATTTTCAGAGTTACCCCCAATTGAAATAATTATTGGCGTTTTTTTCTTAAAATTGCTCCCCTCTGTTGTCGTAAAATATGAATAAACCCACTTCTAAGTTATATATTTCAAAAATTCTAGTTGAGCCTCTGTAGAGAGGTCTGAGCTATATACAGGCAAAATATTACTATAACAGAAGCATTTTTCACAAAAGGAGAACATTTTGAAAAAAGATTATTCTATGTTAATTTTTTGCCAAAATATTGTATTTAAATAAAAAAAAAATTGTCAAATTGTCCTTAAAACAATTTTATACATGTATTCTAATCTAAGTGACACTAAATATCATGAAAATTATCCATTTATGCGCTTTTGCAAAATCGCGGTTCCGAACGTAGTCGGATACCTTAAAATACAAAAATTTTAGAGCTGATCGAAAGAATTATGTAAGAAATGTGTCATATTTATGAGGCTATAATTGGAATAACAGGCCATACCTCAAACAATATTCAAACACAAAAGCGATTTCAATACATTTCATAGAAAACAGCATAATTTCATATTCAAAAAGTTTTATGGAAATATAGTTAGGATATTTTGTGTTATCAGGCTAGCCACATGTTAGATTTTCAAGGATTTAAAAATGCCCGTTTCTGGTAGATTAAAGACCCAATTCCTGTTTTTCTAATTTCATAAAATTGATTGTAACATGGCATGTATGTAATGTAGAAACAAAAAAATATTTGTTTTGTTTGGCTAAAAGATTTCTCTGTCCAATAAAAAAAGAAGAAGGAAACCAAAAAAATGTGTGTGTTTGTATTCGGATGCCTTAAAGGAAACATGAAAAGCTTAAATCATTTTATTGCTCTTATTTTTATGTTATAGATATGTAGTCTGGGGGGGGGGGCAATGTTTGATGTAAGAAAGTTTTTTTTTTTTTTTTTTTTGGATTTTATGTTGGCAAATGTGTGAATTTGAGAAGTTTTTTTATATGTATTCAAGGAATATCGAGATGTTAATCACAAAGATCTTTCTACATAGCTTTATATAAAGAGCCTTAGGTGTGAACATAACATTTATATCTTCTTAACGAATGGTTTTAATTTATAATGGAGAAACATGATGGTTTTTTTAGAGGTGTTTACAGCTATTAAAAAATATTTGAATGGAAATTTCTTTACATGCTTAAAAAAATAGGGGCTATTCAAGGGATCTTTTTCTTTTTTGTTGTTGATAAAGGATCTCTTAGCCTTTTTCTGAAGTTGCAATTCACACTTAAAAAAACATTAATGTTTCCATTGCATGGCATGTTTATTTTTTAGAAATATTGGCAAATATTTCGCGAACATTATTTTTTTAAATTTATGAGCATTTGACACAATAACTCTCTATATAAAAGAGGTTTTTTTTTTAAAAAAAAAAGTATTCTTTAATATGTGCTTTTTTATTTATTTATTTTTTAATGTTACGAAAATGTTAAAGAGGTTTCGGGTTGAGCTTTTTAAATTTAAAATTGAAATGTAATCATTAACAATTCAATCGTATTTAACACAATGAAAAGTTAGCATTTCTATAATAAAGTATCTGGCCTTTGCCAATCAGGTGGCATTAGTAACAACAACAACATAATAAAGTATGAAAAAGAGTATTCTTTTAATTAAAAGGTTACTAGACAAAACAAAAAGAAAATAAAGAGATTGAACTGTTTATTTCAAAAGGAAATCAATTAAATTAATTTCATCATATTTGAGAAATATAAAATCAAATAAATGATTCTGAAGCTCTGCAATCAAGCTATTTGTAGTTTGTATCGATATATCAAATGATCCTAAATCCCGAATGTCTTCCTATATGTACCAAACAATTATTTCATTTTAACAACGATATTTAATTTTTTTTCCTTATAAATCTTTTTATATTAACAATTAAGCTATAAAGTTTGTAATTGTAAAGATATAAAATATACAATTTTTGTCAATAATTTGATTTTTTCCATCAGATATGTTTTTTAAGAAACTTTTTCATTTTGTTGCTAAATAAGTGTATGTGATATTCAGCCCACAAAAAAAAAATAATAAAATAAAAAATCTTTATTTAAAATGTCCTTTAAAAATTACTTTTAAATCATTTAAGGCTATTTTTTTATTACAATCTTATTTTATTACCCCATGCACATTAAATTTATGAACAAAAAGTAAATATTTCTATTATTAAAAAATTAGATTCGTAACATTATTTGTTGAGAAATTTTGAAGTAAATTAGATCATTTACAAATTCTCATTTATGTGTAATTATTTATTTTAATGAGGGATTCATTATGAGTATTATGATGGAAATAATTTTAATTTTTGATAAAAATGAAATAACTGAATATTTATTTTAATTGAAAATAATTTCATATTACATTTTTGCTCCTTTGTTGATTACTTTTGCACTTTTTTGAATTTTAGAACTCTGTTTACCAAAATTTAAACCTTGGATTTCCTTAAAAAGCAAACTTTGTTCTTTTTCAACAACAGAGAAACATTTTTAACTCATTCAGTATATACATAAAATTAAAATTAAAATGTGTAAGAGAAAAAACTTATAATTACCATCTTAAAACATATGTTACATAAAGAAAAATTAAAAATTTAATGTATGCAAGGATGGAAATCATTAACATTTTATCAAAGAAAAGTCAAGACGGTCTTGTTTCTTTATTTTTTATTCTTTATACATGTATCAACCATCCTTTTTATTATAAGTAATGCCTTACATTAATATCGGTGATTTATTGATTGTTTTTAATAACTAAATAAAATTTTTATTGATGATATTGACTGTTAGGAATACCCAAAATATGTTTCAATAACTGTGAATACTTTAGAAATACATCATAAATTTAAGAAATTCTATTCTACTTTTTTTCTCCCATAAAGTATTTTGAAAAAGATTTGTTTCAAAGTTATTCCCATATTTTCAGAAATAATTATGAAAATCGTATATGTAATGGCTGTAAAGTCTTCAATTGTAATCTCCTGCTTCTTTATACAGAAGTACACATTGTAAAAATTTGAGCAGAGAACATCATGCTCAGATAAAACAATAATATAGGTAGATACTATGTTATGTTGCAAAAATTACCTGAACCTAAAGTATAAGTACTTATCCCTGTTGATTCAATTAGCACACGTCATAAAATTTTGAATAAATAGAACCACATGCATATTGTGAGTGCTAATGCACGAAAATAACTATAACGATATACACTGCTCAAAACAATTAGGGGAGCAAGCAAAAAAGTGAAGAAAACCGTGTGAGACAGCCACGTATTGGCATACAATGCATAGTACACGCGTATCAATGCACAATACAGAAAAAAGGCGTAAAAAAATTTGGAATTAAGCTTTAATTCTTTGAAAATATGGAAAAAACATGAAAAGATGATTTAGGGCAACAATTTGGTTACATGTAAACGATAAAAAAAGGTACTGTTTAGACATGATGCATGAGTTTTAATAGGGCGTATGGTCTCCTCGAACAGCTAAGACTGCTTCACATCTGTTTGCCATGGATGCGATGAGGTTATCGATCAGACTTTGGGGAATACAGTTCCACTCCTCAAGAAGTGCAATCTCCAAGTCTCGGACAGTAGCAGACGGCCTTGGTCGCGCAGCAATGCGTCGTCCGAGCATGTTTTAAACATGCTCGATTGGATTCAGGTCAGGAAAGCACGCTGGCCATTCCATACGCTGTATTGTTCCAGCTTCAAGCATGTTCTCCACCAGACGAGCTCTATGTTGTCGCGCATTAGCATCCTGGAAAACAAAGGAATCTCCAATGGCTCCAACGTAAGGGATGACATGAGGTCGAAGTATCTCGTCTGCATACCTTCGTCCCTTCAAAGTGCCATTCCGAATGATATGCAGGTCCGTACATCCGCCTATGCTGATTCCACCCCATACCATCCAACCAGCTCTTCTGTATTGTGACCTTTCACGAACGAATGTGGGGTTATTTCGAGTGCCCCTGTCCCTCCATACAAGAACACGTCGGGTGTCACACTCTAGACTGAATCGGGACTCGTCTGTAAACAGCACTTTGCTCCAATCATGTTGCTCCCAATCTCGATGTTCAGCAGCCCATCTTCTTCGGGCCACACGGTGGCGTGTGGTCAACGGAATACAGACCATTGGCCTACGTGCATAGAGCCCTCCCTCATGAAGCCGATTACGTACTGTTTGGCTGGACACCCTTCGTCCTGTTGCCTAGAGCAACTGTCTTTGCAGCTGCGTAGCATTCTCTGTTCTGTTTCGACGGGCTGTTAACTGTATATACCGGTCATCAGTTGATGTAGTGGGGCGTGGCCGACCTGCCCCTGGTCAACGTCTAACATTTCCTGTTTCTTGGAATCGATTCCACAGCCTTGCAACAACACTTCTGGCGGCTCCAACAGCGTCCGCGACACTACGTTGTGTTTGCCCGGATTCCAGTCTGCCTATAACACGCCATGCTATGGATTCCGGTAAATCACGTTGTTGAGACATTCTCAAGTAACCTTATCTCAAAAAAAAAAAAAAATACTGCGCAATCGAATTTTACAGTAACGACAATAAAACAGACGTTTCTGCAACATCTCGATTTCTGCCCTTATCTCCTTTTTCTAGTTTTTGACGTCATGAACTTTGATTTGCTTCTAAAGTTTTCTTCTTCCGTTTCCTGGTAGGCTTTACATTATGGAGGATTCATTTTATGTTACTTATTGGTATACATCTTTGCTTACTTTTGTTAAAATCATGTGCTCCCCTAATTGTTTTGAGCAGTGTATATTGTGACATAGTAGCTATAATTGATTAATTAATGAAACATCCCCTGTATCATTATTTCATATACATCAATCTTATTGAAACTTTGAAGAGTACCCCTATATATATATATATATATATATATATATATATATATATATATATATATTAATACAGTGTTACTCAAACTGTGGGGCATGCCCTAGGGGCGTGATGCCAACGTGGGGAGCCCGAGCATATCAAAAAGTCGAAAAGAAAAGATTATTTAAAAAAAAAATTATGAATGTACTGAAAGGAAGCAAAACAAAATACATTGTCACATAATATAAAAATAAAATACACCTTTATAATACACTTCTAAATGTATCAGTGTATTGGATAATTAATTTAACAATACCAAGTTAAGAACCAGTTGAATAAATCCCAGGGGGAACCCATGAGCTTGTCATGTATCCAAATGACATGCAAAATTTAATACTTATTTTGATAATTTCTACGGTTTTATAATGAAAATAGTTTTATAACTTTATGTCAAAGTCTATTATTATGGAACTTGATACATTGTTATTGTATGGAGGGGCGAGGGCGATGAAAATTTTGTTTGAGAATTGGGTCTCAAATATTGAAAGTTCGAGAAGCCCTGTGTTAATCTAAATTATAATAAATGTTTGCTATTTGTATTTCTATACTGAAATAGTATAAAAGTGTTAGACTCCATATTTTTTGTTGTCTTGGATCCTTCAACTATAAAATAGCCATGCAATATATTCGTGGAAGTTGCATTGTCCATGTGTTGCTTAAATTCTTAGAAAAAAACACATGAATAAGCCCTGATTTTGAATTTTAAAATTAATCGCTTCTATTATTTTTACATATTTCTCTTTTTCCGTATAAAATTTAATTTTAATCCTGCACTTTATCTTCCTGTTGAAAAAAAATGTATCTTTTTTATAAAATAATTAATTATAACTAATAAATAACTGGAAGCCCAGTGGCTGAGTGGTAATGTATCGCGCTTCCACGCCACAGGCACGGGGTTCAAATCCCGGGTTGGGCAAGGTTGACTCAGCCTTTCATCCGTTCAACAGGTTGATAAATGAGTACCAAGCTTGCTTGGGAACTAAACGCGGGGAGATTGGCCACTTGACTGAAGCATCTGAATGCACCCCAGTGCCTAAGATCACGTAAAATGCGATAGGCCCAGTAGGCCTTGACTCTCATGGGCTGTTGAGGTATTTTCAGTTCAATAATTAACTATTATCAACAGTTGATTATATACCGTGTTGTAGAAGTTTGGAGATTCGGGTGCAAACTAAAATATCATCATCGTCACTTGGTAATAACTCAGAATTATGCAGTCCATCTCCAACAGCCTTCTTTGAATTGCAGCATTAAGGCTGTACTTGCTTAAAGTAAAAAAAAAAATAGGGCCCGAATTTCAATATATATTTAGTTATAAAAGTACTCCAACAATAATATTATGTTCTGGCCTCGGTATCCTACAAAGAGAGCTTCATATTTTATTATGCTTCTCTTTTTTATTTGAGTTGACCCGTTTTATCTTACAAGGAGTGGGCACGACTAAGGAAATTCATTTGGGGTCGAGACTTGGTGTAATAGTAGTACTCCTTTAGGGTGTTCAACCTTCAATGTAATTCCGTCGAATGGCCAGTCAATTCGGAGAAAAAAGCCTTCGAAATTCATGCTTAGCTTTTATACAATTAAATTTCAATTTCCTACAACGATTTCGTAGCTTGGTTGATATATCGTCTGCATACTATGCGTGAGGTCTGGGTTCGATTCATAAAATATCATTTAATATTTAATAAACCTTTCATAAATAAATTTATTTAACTTTAAAAATAATTAAATGAAATGAAAAAAATGACGGATGAATCGAACCCAGACCTCGTGCATAGTATGCAAACGATATATCAACTAAGCCACGAAATCGTTGGAGGAAATTGAAATTTAATTGAATAAAAGCTAAGCATGAATTTCGAAGTTTTTTTTTTTTTCTTTCTCCAAATTGACTGGCCATTCGACGGAATTACATTGAGAATTGAACACCCTAAAGGAGTACTACTATTACACCAAGTCTCGACCCCAAATGAATTCCCTTAGTCGTGCCCTCTCCTTGTTAGATAAAAGGTGTGTTGCTCATTTCTTCTCCTATATCGTAGTGCTAAATGGATTATCCCTTCGCACGCTAAAAGGAAAAATTAAATACCTATACAATATTTTTGAATTTTAAAAGTGTTATGTTTTAAAAAGATGTATCAACTGCAACATTGCGAATTTTGATGGAAACTTAAACATTTTTCTTTCTGAAAGTGTGGTCCGCGTTTAGTTCAGGCTCTCGTACAGTTGGCGAGTGAGTGAATTTTAACGTCACACTGTCCAGCTACTCGAGGGCTTTTGGCGACGGGCCTCGTCCTTTTGAATCATCGACAAGTGAAGAGGACGACATCTGAACTGGAACCCAACTCTCCTAACTACCACACCACACCAATGGGAGACGTTTGAGCTCTTAACAGATTTAATATTGTTCGCTGTGGTACTAGGCTCAAACTCATGACACGCCGGCCACGAGTCCGTTACCTTGACCAATTGTTGGTGAAGACAGTCTTTCTGTTGGTTGATCTTATATATAGTTGTTTTTCTAGAGTAAACTTTAATATTTTGGTACTGATAACATACTAAAGAATATCCTACAAGTTACAATTTATCTGCGGAAGACATTTATAATCACTTAAATTGAAGTAATTGGCTATAATAAATTATTCCTGAGTAATATGTATCATTTTAAGGAATACTGTAAAAGCCTCGTTAGATGATATATAACTGAAAGACTGAACTGTATTCATAGAAACGTGATTTTAACAGGCTCGTATAAGTCAAAATTTCGAATTCCATAAAAAGATCTATTTCTCCGACATCACAGCACGTCTCCGCTACGTGCAATGATTTTGAATTGCTCTAATTGAATTGATTTATGCATACGTTAGAAAGTAAATACAAATGACATTTTAAAGTATGTTGTGTTTAATCGTCTTTAAAATTATAATTGTTAATTGTCTTACAATATCTTGGTCAATATTTTATGTATTTATGAAATTATTGCAAAGGGAGTGGTTTGTTTGATTTAAATTTAATCATCAGAATAGAACTATTAAATGTTTTGTTTATTCTTAAAGTTCTTTTAAAAAGAAACAGACCCACACACACTTATACGACGCAAGAGGAAAGTTAAAAAAAGAAACCGATAATCATGCACTGATTGCTGAAATCATAAAAAAAATTATAATTTAGTGAATATGTCTCTTGTGAAAACACAGCTTATATAACTGATTTAAACACAATTGAAAAATTTATTACAAACTCACTCAAAATTTTGAAATGTATAAATATTATACGAGAATTATTTACGAAACTTCAAAAATCGAATTCACGGTTGTCGTCTCCTATATTATAATAAATAATTTAATCAATATCTTAAGGTTTTAAATGCTGAAAAAATGAAACGATGAAAGAACAAGATTGGTCATTCTACTATATTTGATTATTTTAATTTTAACTGCTCAAAAAATATCACTGGCATGCCTCAACTAGGACTTCGCTTTAAAAATGTGTATAACAACGCGCACTTTAAACAAATGAAAGAAAGAAAATGATTCACGTCTTCGACATCCCTTTTTACACTCAGTGGAGTTGTGTATCGTGTCCTTGAACTAGTCTCATTTCATTTGTTCTGATAATCACATTCGTACCGATAACTTCGTTTCTCGTAGCTCGAAAATGTCAAAACGTAAGTGCTTGAGCATCAAAGAAAGAAATTTAATTCTTCAGGAAATGGATAAATGCGACGAGAAACTTTCCTTGCAGTTTTCCTTTCTTTCTCCCCCTTTATCGGTAAGATATATGAAATAAATATTAATTTACAAAAAGGTGTGAACAATTACTTCTTTTAATATATAGTGTTCATGAATTTACAATTTGTTTTATGTGGTTTATAAAGAACGTTGAAAGATGAACCTCTATATAACGAATTTTCCATTTAACGATTTAGCGACTTCGTTTTACAGAGGTCCGACTGTATTTGTCTTGGCTTTGATTCGTGTAGCTTCCAATCTACAAGAAGGCTATTGGTGACAAATTTAGTAATTTTAAACCATGTTTAAACGACTAATACATACGGTACCTGAGATGTTATCTTCTAAATCGTATTAAAGATAATTAAAAAACATACGTTCAATCTTGGCCATAAACTAAAGCTTTCAATATATGTTATAAAGTAAGTTATACAGTTGCATTATAATCTGCATTTACGAACAAAGTTAGGCTTTAAGTTGCCAATTTATTGATTCAATGATCACTCCCCTTCCCTCCCTGTTTGGCACAGAATGTCGCAAGAGGACTTTATAAGTGCCAGACATTTAACCAACCAATTAACTCTATAACTACATCCTTGATAGAAATATTTAAATTAATTCCTTCAAAATTAAAGAATCTTAATTAATCGAATTTTTAAATCATTTAACGAATAAAGATCTCTCTTGTAATAATTTTTTTTTTTACTTTCTCAAAAGTAATTATAAATATATTTTTAAATATTGAATTTCTGAAATGATTGCATTTCTATAAAGGAGTTCGATTTTGCTAATATTAGTTGAAAAAAGTATGTATAAAATATTAATAGGTATCTTGCAGCTTTGAGTCATATTAAATGCAGCTTACCAAATGAATTGGCATTCTGTTCTATGAACCATTTCCCTTTTTAGGACTGTTTTTATTTGATATTAAATATCCGAATACAAAATACAAAACCATGAATATTTATATGGAAATAGGCCACTATTAATGTAAAATCTCGATGTTACATCACATGTATCCACTTTGTATAATGCGTCTCTAAAATTTGAAAGAAAGAAACGATTAAATTTGTGATTTTTCACTTTGATGATAGGAGTGAAAAACCTGCTTGCTGTTATGGTATAGCAGGCAAAACTAACGAAACACTTTATACAGGAAAAAATTGAATTATTAAAAAAAGAAATGTGGATAGTACGAACGAATTGCTCATGTACCGACGGTATTTATAAGTACCACTGACTTTAAAATAACATAGAATAACCAATTTTAAGAATATTATGACAATACTTAGCAGGAATAATCTTTGAAATCTACTCTTCCAAAATGTATGGCAGCATGGGTTCTATGATGAGTATTTTAGCGGGAAAGGCGAATAGATTTATAGCAGAAATTGCGTTTTCAGCGGATTGCAAAGATTATCATTTTTGTCCCGAAAAAATACTTACTGTCAAAATTTAAGTGTCTTATTTTGTTTTGTATGTTAATGAGGACCTTAGAAAACGATTTGACTCTTTATTTTAAGTGAACAGTGTATATAATTAATTTTACAATGGAATATCTATAATTAATTAATTAGCTCTAACGGATTAAATTTCCCAAAGTTGAGTGTTTTGTTTATATATATCCCTTAATTTTCAATGTAGTGATCCAAAAAAAAAAATATTGCATGAAAAAAACTGCAGTAAATCATAATGCGGTACATAAAGGTGTAATTTTAAAAAATGATACTCAAGTTCTCTAACAAAATGTTCCAAGTTAGGGTCTTATTCTTCATAACTTAAGTCGTACGAGAATAACTTTATATTAAAAAAATAAAGTTTTCCATGTTAGACAGTTTTTTGTTCTATTAAGTAACATCAGTAAAACATTTTTCTTCTATCTCAGAAAAGTGTTCTCAGGGAATACGAGAGTCTTTTTCTTTCACATAAACCGAAGACAGTCCTAATATATGTCTATCTAAACTTTCATTAGAACAATCAGCCACAGTTAATATTTTACTTGATTTAATTAGTAGGAAACGGTAAATTACGCTCTTTTCAACAACCTTTTTCCTTTTGTTAGTAATTCCATTTATAAAAATTTTTATCTTAAAATTTCGACATAAACCCAGAAATTATGTTGTTTTTTTGTGTGTGTGTGGGTTTGTTTGTGTGTGTGTGTTTTATTTAAACAGTATCCCTTCAACCTAAAATTGGCCTTTCTAGACACTTATTCGTCGATAAGAAGTTGTGACAGGGCTTTATCGCGCCTTTCGCTTAATCCTCTTGGGGAATCTTTGGGGCCTGAATGGCATTTCCTTCCAACTAACTCAAGAAGAAAATGCGATATGCAGATTAGGAATGAGTATATATATTGGAGCTTTAGCATTCTCTAGGGAGGAAGTATTAGGAAGTCTTAAAGAGGTCTTAGAGAGTTCGGCTGGATGCCGTAAAGTATTATAGGAGCCATATAGAAGTCAGTACGAAGCCAGAAGGTTGCCTAGTATCCGGATCAAGTTGGATTACAGTAATATATAGAAGATATAAAGATTGGTAGCTGTCCGCCGTGGAGTATCGGTAAGCGATAGAATATTAAACTTTAATGATAGAGTGGACTCTAGTTAGTTAAGGAATCGGCTATAGACAAAGATGCGGAGGTTAATTTATCACAAAGATAGTGAGTAGGATTTGATGCGCTATTTGCAAAGAATTGTTAATTACGTCATATCACTCCTGATCGTTTTCCTCTAAGACTTATGTTGCATTGCTTAATATACATTGAGATAATAATAAACTAAATTCATTATGGAAGGTTTGAGTGGTCTATCTTTTACCCCTACAAATCTAGGTAGGGTGGATGAAGAGATGTTACCCCCGGACCGGGGGGTATCACAAAGTGTCCTATAGAGATGTGTTTTAGAAACAGAGGCGTAGCTACCACCGTATCAATGATACGGAGCCCCCCAAGCTAAAAAGGCCAAAAATCTTGTAACATACTGACACTTTGAAGTAAGTGTCTTTTATTTCTTTTCCAAAAAGGGTCTCCATGGAGTTTTGATCCCGGCCCACTCAGGACTAGATACACCAGTGCTTAGGAACCTATTGTATGAATCTAACCTTGACTTCCAGACGAGCCAGATATATATGAAACCTGTTAACCTTTTTATTATTTATATTTATATTTCAAGACGAGTGGGAGGTTGACTATTTTCTAGTGAATAACAAACATGGATCAATAATTGTTTGATTTGTTACGAAAGTGCTGTATTTAAAAAATACCAATGAACAGGAATCATTAAATGACACTTTTCCTCGAAGATCTCTTTCAAGAGGTGATGAATAGGCTTTTTCTTGAATAATCTTTGCAACAGAAACAAAGTGTTTTGTCAGTGGTAATATCATAGTGGTTACAAAGACATCCTATGAAGTTTATTATATTATTGGTAATCATATGAAACCGTTTACCGGTGCAGAAATTGTGAAGGGGTGTTTCTTAAATGCTTCTAATTTAGTGTTAGTGACAAAAAATAAAA
This sequence comes from Trichonephila clavipes, assembly GCA_019973935.1. Lineage (NCBI taxonomy): Eukaryota > Metazoa > Arthropoda > Arachnida > Araneae > Nephilidae > Trichonephila > Trichonephila clavipes. The sequence goes on from BMAU01015608.1 coordinate 43,019, forward strand.
ATATATAAAAATAACAACTAAAAAAAGCAGAACAGGAGTTATAAAAATATGATCAATTTTCCACATTTTAAATTTCCAATGTTATCTTGGGGTCTTGAAGCATTCCTCTCTCCCCTCCCCCATTTATCCTCATGTTCCGGTCCGCGTGAAATAGCAGACATATGTATGCGACCCAGCGGGAAAAAAGGTTGAGTATCCCTGGTCTATAGTATAATGTGTTCAAATTCAAAAGTCTTTCCCCATCATTAATTCTATGAGATAGGAGTTTAAAGTTCCCTTTTTTTTATGTGATTGTCATCAGGAAAAAAAAAAGAACACCGTAAACAAGAAATAGCAATAAAAAATAATTACACGAGTACGGCTTACAGATGCCAGAAAGGCAAATATTTTTTAATTACTTATTCCTATTTTTAATACAGAAAATGCCTCTACTTAATTGAATTTTCTCTCTCTACTTATTTTAAATTTTATTTTGCGTATGTCTTAGATTTTTCGTCATAGAATTAACGAGAAATATATGAAATAATATTTAAAATGTTTAAAAAAAAACCCGATTTTTCATAAATCTGTTTTCAATTGATGAAAAACAAAGTACAAACATATTTCCTTTCATTCGTATAATCGACACTCAAATTAACATTCCGACCTTCAAAGACCCGTTTAAAGTGAAATTTTGCACGTAAAATGAAATTAGAATTCTAATTACTCGAAGTTAGTAGAAGGAGGTACCAAATGTGCGTGTGTGCGTGAGTCAGGGGGGGGAGAAAGAAAGGTATCATCCCCATCATTCAACCGTGGCTCAAAAAATTATTTTTATTTATTTTCAACTATCTGCATACAATGTTTCAAATCACTCAATTTGCTTTGATTAAATTTAAAAACGCATCCTCAAATAAAAGCTTATCAAATTTTTAGTTAATTTTGATGGCCTTTGAGTTAACAAAGGATATCATTAAAATATTTCATTGTAATTTTTTAAAAAAAAAAAACCAACACATCATTTCAATTACGAGTCATCTTCACAGAACGAATCAGTAAATTGTCAGTGCTGCCATCTATTATATAAAAGTTGCGTCAGGAACTGTGTGCTGAAAAATTAATGAGAAATCTGATTTTATTTACTTGAGTTGTGCCAATTGAAGAGTTTCAAAAGTGTCAGTATCTTACAAGATTTTTGGCCCCTGTAGCTTGGAGACCCCGTATCATTGAGAGTCCACCTTATTTCTTGAAAACAAGAGGAAAAGATTCGGTCAATTAATTTGTATCATTATTTTTTATGTTAAATCCTTATTTAACATTTTTGAATAGCAACCTACTGAGCTCTCGATTATTGATAAATAGTGCATATTAATAAAGTCATAGAATAATCTAAATTTGTTCCAAATGAGATGCAATTTATTTCTTCTATATAAAAAAAATTAGGATGTAGAGCAATTTCTTTCAAATAAAAGTAATATAAAACTTGATTATCAAATTCCTTAACACTTTACACAAGTGTATTATATAATTAAGCAAAACCGTTGTATTACTTAAAAATTATTTGCGAGAAAAACCAACTAATTGAAGTAAGTATAAATCTTGATTAAACTTTAAGACAATAAAAGAAAGTTTACAGACTCAACGTATTCCTGGGAAAAATTACCCTCGTGAATTTCTTACATAATTAAATACTTTTTGAAAATAAATTGTAACAACTGCGATTCGTGTAATGGAATTTTTAATAGTACATTTTGTTAAAATAATGTATGTATTTCTAAATAAATTAAATGAATCTCTTCAATAATATTTATTTACACATGTGTTTGGCATAAACACTAAAAATGGAACCCTTTTTATAAACATTTTGTGTAGTTTTAATTATGAATGGAACAAATTATTCGTTTAGTGCCGGGGTGGCAAAACCGCGATCTCTGCGCGATTCATTGCAACTTTATAAAATACAGTTATTTTGTGCAAAATTTTTGTTTTTAGAGTTATTTTATAACAAATAAGTACCACGGTGCTGTTTCTTTTTTATCCCATTGCTTTTACTGCTACGAAATTTTTTTTTTTCGAAATTGAAATTTATCAAATATAAATCGCACTCAACGTACAAAAACCTGCAACATCAATAACGATGCGCAAGTACACACATTGAGATTGTCTTGCAAAAACTAAGTGAAAGATTCAAAAAATAAATACCTCACTCATTAAATAAATTCAGCATTATTTGATCATTGCATTATTATTACAGTCGCATCTCTATATAATGAACCACTATATTGCGAATTTTTCTATATAGCGTACTTCTTCCTGGAAATTTGAATATTGAACGATTTTCTTCGTAAGATAACATCTCTATAGCGAAGTGCATTTTCTATGTAACGAACTTTTTCTTTTGTAATTCAATTTTTGTTCTTCCATTTTTTTAAAATCATTTCTGAACATTGCAAGTTATTTATTCTCTCTTTAACATATTTTATGGTGGTCATGAATCTTGAACCGGTTTTATTAGATCCAAACTCGTCGAGTGCAATAGAGTTCTGGACGTTTCATCCAAGAAGTGCAACTTTTAACCCCCATTGCCCAGTACACTAGAAACATCATCGATATCCTCTTTCACCCTCAGTGTAGTTGTCCCCGTGTTCTAATTATAAAATTGTGTATGTTTAATATTACTTGTATGCTTTAAATTAGAAAATGTCCTTAAAATTCATTAATTTTATTATAAAATTAGTGAAAATACAGTGAATTCTTCGACTTTCTTTTTTCTAGTTTTCCTTGCAGTTTTTCTTTCCTTCTTTTGATGGGTAAGATATATAAAATAAACGTATATTAATTTTAAAAAGGTGTGAATAATTACTTTTTTTAGTACATAGTGTTCATGAATTTAAAACTTGTTTTATGTGGATTATAAAGTCTATTAAAATATGTATCTCCATATAACGAACTTTTTTCCAGGATTTAGCGATTTCGTTATTTAAAGGTCCGACTATATATATCTTTATATTAGATTTGGACCCATTAGAAACATTTATTGGAGAGAAAATTTAAAACGGAATGAATTATGATTATTGTTTTCATGTATACAAACATAGATAATAAAATACAGTCGGAACTTTATATAACGAAGTCGCTAAATCCTGAAAAAAAAGTTCGGTATATAGAAAAATTCTTTATATAGAGGTTCGAAAGTATATACGCGCGCGCGCGCGTATTTGTTTTCTCTTATTGTAATTATCCCTTAAAACTTAGTGGCACTGCACCATTTGGCATATTTCGATGAAAATGAATTGAGAAGCTTAATGCTTTTTGGTTCTTTAATGAAACATAATGATAAAATACATCTTACACTATAAACAAATTAGAAATACAGTAATACTTCGAACTTACGTGATTGGTGCGACTGAATGATAACTGCGTAAGTCGAATTCAAGAAAAAGATGGAATAATTTCACTTATAAATACATATAAATTATTTTTAGTTGGAGCCATAGACGAAGGAAAATCATAATTTAGTTAAAAAAATCTTTAGTAAAACTTGAGATAACACAAATACAAAATCGTAAGCCGAAGCTATTTTGATGTAGAAGACTTCATAAAATTTAACAAAATAGTTCGTCGGCTCTCAAAGAGATTTTTTTCTCCCGCAAAATTTCCTCGTAGAAAATATTAATTTTTTTTTTAATTCCTTATTTTTAAGAAAAAATACGCTCTTTGTTAGAGTCTATATTTTGTAAAATTTTTAACCTCTTTTCAATCAAATTGTGGATTTCTGTTAAATTCCCAAAGAACGTTTCGATCTTCAGACTGAACTGGGTCTAAAGACTCAAGTTCTTTAGTCTTGCTCTTGCATTTCTATGAGCTCAACAATTACCAGCTCCTGAACGTAGGATTCCAGGAGTTCTTGAATGTCATCACAATACGCTTCTAAATTTATTTGCCTGACAAGATCGGCAACTTCTTCAATCACTAAACAAGAAGCGGGAAATGAGTAATTGAGTTGTGTAGTGAGTGAGTGATATTAACGTCGTACTGATATAATTTATAACTACACGAGGGCTTTTGGCGACGGACCACTATTGAATTGTGTAGCCATCAAACAAAAAAAATCGACGAGATTTGAAAAAAGCGTAAATCCGTGTTCACGAAATCGGGGTAGTGAAAATCGAGGTTTTTTTTTTTTTTTTTTTTGTATTTAAATCACACCATTTTTCTCTGTTCTTTAGTCTCTCTTCTCCAGTTTTAACATTTGCTTCAGCTTTAATTTTTTTAAAGTCGTTGCCATCGGCGAAGCAGAATGTTCTTGTTCTGTGGTATCTTACAGTACAAATGCTGTTCCACAATTTTTCCCCCGTTTACTTCAGCTGCGTTGCATTGTTGTACCAAGCGAGTCACAGATAATTCGTACCTACCCCTAATTGAGGAGGGAATTTGAAAAGTTTAGTTATAAAGGTTAACATATAAAATTATTACTAGCCTTAAAACTATCTATCATGTGTAACAGATTTTATCTCTCTCTATATAAAACAGAGTTTTTTGTGATGCTGTAATAAACTTATTTATACATAAGATATAGTTGGAAAAGGTTGAATTTAACTTAAGAGGAGCGTCAAGAACGATTTACTTCGGGTCCCCCCACCTAACAGCGCTTTCTCGAAAAATCCGCGTACGTCAGTGCTTCTCAAACTTTCAATGTTCGCGACCCAATATTCAATCATAATTTTCATCGCGCCCCCCCATTCATAAAAGATGTATTAAATTCAATAATACTATATTTTGAAGGTAAACCTACTATACGACTTTAACCTCTTAAGCCCCCTCCCAAAGTATATAAACATCTCACTGAGCCACTGTTTTAATTGCCCCAGACGTATATATACGTCTTTATGAAGTTATATCATTTCTGTGAACTACTATCAATAAAAGTATTCAGAAGACTTTGGAAAATGACCTTGACAGTGTTTGCAAAGGATTCACTTATTTCAGAGGATTTGATTATTTATCGCTTTTCTACCACTCACGCCCTTCAATACACCACATTTACCCACGTGCTAAACGGTGGCATTGGAGAGCTTAATTTTTAATCGGTATTTAAGGGATTATAATTATAAACCATACAGATTATCAAGATAAGTATTAATGTTGGCATATAATTTTATACATGACAAATCCATGGGGGGGCACTGGTAATTACTAAACTTGTCCTTAACTTAGTATTGTTAAGTTAATTATAAAATAGATTGTGCAGTACTGATACATTTATATAAGTGTATTATATTAGTGTGAATGAGTATTTTATCTTTTATTATGCCACAATGTACTTGTTTACTTTCAGTAAGTTAATAATTTTTTAAATAATCTTTTGTTTTCAACTTTTCAATATGCTCGCGCCCCCCTTGAAGGGTTATCACGACCCTCAAGGGGCGCTCCCCACAGTTTGAGAAACACTGTCTTACGTCATACATTATGATATAATGGATTTCCAAAAGTAGTCACCAAAAATGATACCAATATTGGCTGTATCGCCAATATTTCGCCAAGTTTCCATTGAAATGACATTATAATATATGGGTCGACGTTGTGTGTGTGTGTGTGCTAGCAAATATGACAACTTTGATCATAAAATAAATACAACAAAAAGTAATATTCATATATTAAACATTCAGATATAAATTATTTACACTATTTTAAGATGAAACAATAAATGCACAAGATAAAACATTAATGACACAAAAATATCCTCTATAAAAAAAAAATCGGGATGTTTTAATTAATTTATTTATACATAGAGTTTATTTATTAAAAATGGACCGTAAAAAAGTTGAATTTAATTGAAGAGAAGTGCCAAGAACACGAATTTTACGAAAAAAAGAACAAACGAAGAAAATGCACGAAAGACAAAGATTAGTTGAAATTTTGCGTCCTGAACAAATAGAAAAACTTCGAACCAACCAGAAAATTGAACAATTAGAGAAAAAAAAGTAAGCACGATAGAACGTACCATCAGTGCCGATTTAATCTAATTTCGGGCCCTGGGCGCAGAAGATCTACAGGCCCCCTTGGCACTGAAGGATTGAAATTTCTTACCAGAAAATCTGGTTAAGTCCAGCTTATCCGGTCACTTCTGGGTCTCTCTGGGCCCCGGGCCCGTGGGTGCCCAACCCCAAGCGCCCTATGGATCAACCGGCACTGCGTACCATGAAAGTATTAGAACTAAAAGACGCAGATTAATGGTAAGAGGAAGACTTGAAATTTATATTCTTCCTGATTACAGTATATTGAAGAAAAAAAAGAAAAAAAAAAAAAACAGAACTTCATAATACAAGTAAATTACAGTTTTACAATTTGAACAATGAATATGAACAGTTATATAATTTGTTTGCTCGGCCATTAGGTGGAGAGGCCCCCACCAGCATGTAATGATAATAATCATTAAGCAATAAATAGCTAATTCAAAAAAATTTGATAAGCACTGAATTTTTTTCAAAAGAGATCAAACAAAATGCTTTTCTTGATTAGAATTTTTTAAGAGTATAAATTTAAATATTTTATTATACTTTTCATGCAGAAAAAAAAAGAGTAATTTGTAATTTTTAGTACATCAAAAATTATGATAGCAATATTTATCTAAGAACTGTTATTTGTCATTAGTGTTTTTACCTTTTATAAATTATCTAATTATGATCACTTCATATGTGTTATTATAACTAATAATAATTTTCAAAAAAATTAAATTACAGCTAATAATACTCATTATAACCACGACTGTAGCATAATTTGAATTCAAAGGAAGTTATTAAATAATTATACCCGTAGAACTACTTTTGTTCGCTATTTTTTTTAGCCTTGTCAACTGTATTTTCCTATTCTGTGCCATTTGATATCAAAACAAACTTAATTATATTTTCTATACATTACAGGAATATATATCAACGATCTTTGACAGAAATGATCGGGGAAAGCTGAATCCGGAGATTTTTACGAGAAAATAACATTCTCGATGTCTCTACATTAAAAAATTAAAAGTTATAAAAAAATCCGAATTAAAAATGACAAATTAAATTTAGAACCCATAAAAAACAAAACAAAATGAGAGTAGTTTTTTAAATAAATTTTACGGAGAATGTAGCTATGTTTTTAAGAAAACACGAGAACATTTCAGCTATAGATTTTAATTCACATTTCTTTGTTTATCAATTAATCCTCTATAATTAAAATCTAAGAGTTCATGTTACTTTAAAGAAGTCATATAATTTATCTAATGATTTTTCTCTTAATATGTTAAGCAAAGATAGAATTAATGTGGGAGCTAATATGAGTAACAGAAAATTTTTTTGCATTAGTTGTATGTGAAATTTTGACGAGAAAAAGTAGAACTCAGACACAATAAATGGACAGTTTTACAAAATACGTTTGCCCTTATAAGAAAAGGGGTTGATGTATGCAAAATCTGTCAAGGCACTGTCCTTCCTCCGTTTGGTATGGAAGTTTAGAGAGGGAAGTGCCGTATCAGGTGTCGTCTTCGTCCCTGGATCGAGGATCAAAATTACGGGGCCACTTAAAATAAAATTCACCATTTTCGCATTCTGTTAAGTATTATGTTTAGTTTTATGCAATAAAAAATGTACCTTTTTTAACCACTTCCCTTGCACATTTTCTTGAAAAAAATTATCAATTTTTCTTTATTTTATTATTAAATATAAGAAAACGAAACAAAACATAATATGTAGGTTTTAAGTTGAATTTTTAATTTTTCACAGGTGTAAAAGCATTTAGTTTTAATATTAGTTTACTATCCCGAGTTATCTCGGGAAAATGGACGAAAGTTAAATATTAGTCTTTGTATGATGATTTTTGAAACAAGGGGCAACACAACGTGATACTTAACATTCTGTGCACTGGTATCTGGTCTCTTTTCTTACTGGCTTTCCTCCAGAATCTGTTTTACGAGAGGACAGTATATAGTCTTGTTGGATTTGATTTTTTTTTTTCAGTAACTGGAATAACATCTGAAAAATGCCCAGAGGTTAACTTGAGTGGTGATGGACTAATGCTGAGTATTCCTGATGTGACAGAAAATTCGTCACGATGATTTTCTGAAATTATTTTTTCCAATCAGTTCCATTCTAAATTGTTTAGGTGATCGGGAACCTCATGATTTACAAAATAAAATGTACATACAGAAGCATGACTTCCACTATTTTCAATGTCCCTCTCCTCATAATCACTATCCGAAAAATCATCGCTTTCGCTATCTTGCATCATCACCATTATTTTACTTTTTTTCACAACGGAACTATCCTTCTTTTTATCACTGATCTACAAGCTGACGTGCACTATACAATAGGGAAAACACGTGGCCTGTCCGGCCAAAAGATTTGCGAAACCAACAAAACTTTGCAAACTGCCAATCAAAACTGAATATTTCCTTTCATTTCCTCCAGGCCGAGTAAAAAACCCAGTAAACCAATCTTACTGACACATTCTGCTTCGCCCGAGTTTTCTCGGGATAATAACTTACTGCAATATATATGAAGCCAAGATCACTCGAGATAATCAGGCAAGCGGTTAAAAAACATTTTGGGCAAAAAAATTGACCGCTTAAGATATACGACTACGTTCGGAACCGGGATTTTAAAAAAGCGTATTAATGGATAATTTTCATGATATTTAGTATCACTTAGATTAGAATACATGTATGGAATTGTTTTAAGAATATTTTGACAAAAAAAAATTATTTAAATACAATATTTTGGCAAAAAGTTAACTTAGAATAATCTTTTTTTTCAAAATGTTCTCCTTTTATAAAATTGCATCTAAAATAATAAAATATTTAGCTTATATAAAGTAAAGACTTCTCCAGAGAGTCTGAACTAGGATTTTTGAAAAATTCACATTATTTTCAGAGTTACCACCCATTGAAATAATTATTAGCATTTTTTTCTTAAAATTGCTCCCCTCTGTTGTCGTAAAACATGGATAAATCCACTTCTAAGTTATATATTTCAAAAATTCTAGTTGAGACTCTGTAGAGACGTCTGAGCTATATACAGGCGAAATATTATTATAATAGAAGCATTTTTCACAAAATGAAAATATTTTAAAAATGAGTCATCCTATGTTCATTTTTTGACAAAATATTGCACTAAAATAATTTTTTTATTGTAATACTATTATTACAACATCTAATCTAAGTGACACTAAACATCATAAATGTTATCTATTTATACGCTTTTGCTAAATCACGGTTCCGAACGTAATCGGATACCTTACGGGGTTAACGTGCAGCAACTCATCGGCACCAAGGATCATTGGTGGTGCCAGAACTTGTACCCACGACATGACAGAAATAAAGCCAGCCACGAATAATGACCATGACCACTCAGCTACCATTTGACAACGTGAAGAAAATCAGAATATAAAATATTATATATCAGAATATACAAGAATATAATATCAGAATATAACACATGCAACAAAAGTTGGTATGCATTTTTGAATCAAAGCAATACTTATTTTCTTTAAAAATAATTGAAGTTAGGATTTGCAAATTTCTTAAGTAATTTTCAATAAGGGGGGATTCATAAGAAGAAGTATTGTATAAATACCAATCGTGTTATCGCAAAATCCATACCAACTTTTGTTATACCTAGTTTGACGTACTTGTAAATCATATTGCACATGCGTGTACCTAAATTTGTGTAGGATTGATTGATAGTTGATTTTTTTTTGGCGCAAGAGCCAAGTTTGGCTATACTCTACGCCACACATTCGTTAGTAAAGGGTGTTTTCTTTTAGAGGTATAGAACTTTGAATTGCAATAAAACAACGATGTATTATTCGATTGACATGAATTTTTTTTATTCGAAAGATAATCTTGTGGCATTACATTTTAAATATGATTTCTGGAATAGGACTGCCACGGCTGGCTCGGATGTAGTCCAATCTGGACGTCCAATTTTCGATGACTTTTTCCAACATTTGTGGCCGTATATCGGCAATAACACGGCGAATGTTGTCTTCCAAATGGTCAGGTGTTTGTGGCTTATCCGCATAGACCAATGATTTTACATAGCCCCACAGAAAATAGTCTAGCGGTGTTAAATCACAAGATCTTGGAGGCCAATTCACAGGTCAAAAACGTAAAATTAGGCGGTCACCAAACGTGTCTTTCAATAAATCGATTGTGGCACGAGCTGTGTGACATGTTGCGCCGTCTTGTTGGAACCACAGCTCCTGGACATCATGATTGTTCAATTCAGGAATAAAAAAGTTAGTAATCATGGTTCTATACCGATCACCATTGACTGTAACGTTGTGGCCTTCATCGTTTTTGAAGAAGGATTCCACCAGCCCATAAAGCGCACCAAACAGTCAGTTTTTCTGGATGTAACGGTGTTTCGACATACACTTGTGGATTAGCTTCACTCCAAATGCGGCAGTTTTGTTTGTTGACGTAGCCATTCAACCAGAAGGGCGCTTCATCGTTAAACAAAATTCGCTTATGAAAATCGGGAACAACGGCAATCTCGTTTCGGGCCCATTCGATGAATCTACGCCTTGCTTGGTCATATTTAAAATGTAATGCCACAAGATTATCTTTCGAATAAAAAAAATCATGTCAATCGAATAATACATCGTTGTTTTATTGCAATTTAAAGTTCTATACCTCTAAAAAAACACCCTTTATATTAAAATTTTAAAAATATATACACACTGTATATATACATATATTTATCTTTTTATTTTAAAATGTCAGAAGAAAAATATAAAATTGAGCAAAGTATTTAAAAGTACATAAATGTAAAATTTTATAGTCAAATGGTAAAATTTGTGCAGGGGAGGAGTAGCATTTAAAAATCACTTCACAATTTTTTTTCCTTTTTTTTAGCTCAAAATCTGTTTTACGTAGTATACGCACATAGCAGGCAACCAAAAATATTTTGAAAATCCTTAAATTAATAATTTTTGATTAAATCGTACTATGTCCCCTTAAGCCTCTCGAAGGCTTTGGCGACGAGCCTCGTAAGTTTGAACCAAGGTCACGTGACAAGGATGACACAACTGCTAGCTAGTCCCGAGTGGGCCTTGTATAAAAATTCCTTTAGGGTCCTTTTTTAAGTATGAGAACCCTGTTAGTGGTACTATAGTTACACATGTTGGGCCCCTATAGCTTTGGAGCCCCGTAGCATTGATACGGCGATAGTTACGTCCCTGGCTAAGAACCTCTTTACATTCCCACATCACTCCACTCAAGGACTTAAAGCTTCAATAGATTTAACGCTCACCATCCCTTCTAAGCTACGAGTCTTAAGTGGTACCAGGACTTGGATTGAGGGAGTGAATCAGTGAATATTTACGTCTCCCTGTTCAGCTGCTGGAGGGCTATTGACGATGGACCTCGTAATAGAGCATATAGACCTTGAAGCATGGGCAAGTGACGAGGATGATACCTGAGCTGGCACCCACCCCTTTCCTAACTTCCACACCACACCAACGTAAGGACGTTTGAGCTCTCGACAGATTTAACGTGCATCGCTCGCCTACACAGCGGGTTTTCGTCGCTGCATTTCCTAGGCCAATTAGAAGCCTTACTGTATAGATTAAAATCAATTTATCTCAAAACGTTAATTTGGATGTTCGATGTACCTTTTCTGAGAAACTACTATTTACAGGTATATAAATTTTTTATAATATATATATTATGATGGCTAATATATACCGAAACGAGATTTTTGTGAAAAACTCAAAAATTCATTTTTTACAAATTTTCTTTATGTGAAAGTGGGTCAAATTTCACTATGTTTGATAAAATATTTCATAAATTATGAAAAAAATTCAAAAGTAGCTAAAAACTCATTTCCGTATAATGAGAAAGGTGTACTTTAATTGTATGAAAAATGTCAAGCATGTACATATAATAGATTTTGAGAAAAGGTACATCGAAAACAACCAATTTAACATTATCCGTATAGAGAGAGAGATGTTTACAACTCCCCTTAAATTAATAATTTCGAGGTGTGATCATGTGACAAGGAGAGCCCTTTGGTTGATTCTTTCCTTTGACTTGGAAGCCAAGTATTTTTTAATCTTCAGCACCTTTCATTATTTTTTGAAGGGGATTCTGATGAAATAAAAATTCGAACCAAAGTCTAGTAACACTGAGGATCTGCCATGTAGAGTGGACCGCTGCACGTTTCATCTGTTGAGGTTTAAGTGTCTTCCTGTTGGTGTGGTGTAGAAGTTAGAAGAGGTGGTGCCAGCTCAGGTGTCGTCCTCGTCACTTAACCATCGTTCAAAAATTACGAGGTCCGTCGCTAATAGCCCTCGAGCAACTTTATAGCGCGATGTTAATACAACTCTCTCACTCTCTCTCTCACTTAATTAAATGATTACCATTGTAAGCGATTTATAAGTTTATTTTATGATTGCGATGATTTCACGATTGCGGAAACTAGAAATGCTTGTAATAACGAAAAACAGTTATTTGAAATAAGTTGGCAGCCTCCTATGCCGGTAAAATACAGAACATTCCTTTGCCAACTAGCAATAATATTACCTTCAATAAAAAATCAGGTGATTCAAGACATTTCTTGTAATGACCACTAAAACATAGATCTAAAAAATCAATTTTAAACAAGGATATATAAATCATTTTATAATCAGTTCAGCTTATAAAGGAAATAAAAGTTTTTTTTAACGACTTTAATTTTTCTTTTATAAAGTAGGTCAAGCGTACGATTTAGTCTAATTGTAATTCTTTTATGATAGAACATTAATTTCCTTCTAATGATCCATCAGTTTTTAATTCAGAATAACAAATGGTTATATTTTGATAACCCGAATAATGAAATATAATTACTTTTTCCCCTTGAAATAAATTAATCAACCGTACGTGCATTATTTCGTGCTTTTCGTAACCTCCGGGCTTAAAAGATCTGCACTGCTTTAGATATCAAGGAAAAACACTCGAACTTAAAAGGCGAAAACCAATTGATCATTTATGTTAGTGCCTAATCAACCATTTATTATTCTCACTTTCTGAATGACAAAGGTTTTTTAAATTGGAAAATTAAAACTGTCTGAACTGTCAGAATATATTTTAACTACCATTAAAAAAGATTAAATGATCTCGTAATATTTTTAGTAATGTGCTGTAGTATGAAAATGCTTTGGTAAAAAATTTTAATTTTAATTTTTTGAAAATTAAACTTTTTATTTAACATACGCCAACCATAATCCACTACAGGCGGAAAAATAGTTTTTGTTCGGATTCCATTTCTCCCTCTGAAATATTTAATCTCGTTGAAATATTTCAAAAATTCTTAAGGATATAAATATCCTTTTAATTTCGGCTTTTCTTCGGGACCATATTGAATTTTTCGGAAAGGAAAGAGACGATTTCCTGGCTAACATACGTGTTATTGATTTCTTCGTTAATATTCCCAAATACTTTTGTCAGAAAAAGAAAATCTCAACACTCAATCTGGGCATGCTTTTTATTGACTTTTTTTTCTCCAATCATTCCACGAAAACAGGCATGTAATAATTTTTTAAAGGATTAAAAAAATCTCTTTTTTTCTTTCTCTTGTTATAGTAATTTTAAAGTGTATTGTGCCAACAGATTTAACCTGAGATTTTCCAAATTTTGTGACTGTAATGATGCTGACGAAACATGTGTTGAATATTTTCTCCTTTTCTGTTCAAAATTGAAGAAATAAAGAAAATGACTACGTGAGGGTTAAACTGCATGGTATTAAAATCAGCATGCCTCTTAATTCTTTTTCAGCATGTTTCCAATATAGCTAAACTTAACTCAGTGGCGCAACAGCCCATGAGGGCCAAGGACTATTGTGCCGAACTTGGTTTTCATGATCTTGGGAACTGAGGTGCATGAGCAGATGTTCCAGTCAGAGGATCAGTCTGACGCGAAACCTCCAGTGTTAAGTTTCAAAGCAAGCTTGGTATTCATTCATCAACCTACTGAAGGGATGAAAGAATGAATCGACCTTGCCCAACCCGGGATTTAAACTCCGGACCTTTGGGGTGGAAGCGCAATACACAACCACTTCCAATATAGCTATGTTCACATTATTTTGTAACTTGATTTTGCAACATTTATTTGGTAATTTGTCTTTTTCTTCTTTGTTTTACTTATCTTTGTAAGCCCCATCTGGCGCTTGAGGTACAAGGGAATAAATGTTATCTTTCAATAAAAAAAATTTTAAAAATAAGAAAAGAAAGTTTTTTAAAAATATTTCACATTTCCCCCTCCTAAAACCTTAAACTAAATTTTAATTTCATTTTCGCACCTGAAAGTGTTCCAATTTTTATATATTTTCTGTTTCTATTTATTGTATTTTATCTCACTATTTTATTCGCTTTCACTTGAACAATTTTTATTTTTCTCTAGATTCACTTTCATATGAACTATTTATGTGTTTGTGTGTACGGGGCTTGTGTGTGCGATTCTAGGCACTTAATTGGCTGCTTTCAGAGATATTGCGACTTCAATGTTCATATTTAACTACAAAATTTATTTCCGAGTTTTAGAATCTACCATTCTAACCCTCCAATCATTAAAAAGGGGCAGCCTTACTTCGTAAGAACTATAAACAAAGAACGACAATGAAAGTCGCTGTGTATTATTAAGTTTGGCGAAAACACGCTGAAATTCAATCGCATCCAATAAACAAACAAGAATGAATAATTCCATACATGAATGATGTATCAAAAAATAAATTTAAAATTCTAGTCCGCTTACTATATTTTCCATTAAAAGTCTATCTCACCCAATCATCTTCAAATGTTTATCGTCAGCTTATGAAATCTTGATCGAATTTTCGCCACTTTTCATAAACACTTCGAATTTAAACAAACCAGAATGTAATGCAATTCAAATCCCTTCAAAAAGTAATAAAACAAATAGAACAGAAACGTATTAGACCATAACCGGTGATGAAACCAGTGAAGAAGTGCGAATCTCCACGCTTCCACCTGATATTTTCAATCATTCCATCCCGATCATCAATAAACACTTTTTCTTTCTCGAACCTGACATCACATCCGGGAATTTTTCATAACGCGCATTATTCTTATTATTAGATCACTTCACGGAATTACTTTTTTTACAGCATTTCTGCAAGTTATTATTCGGGGGGAAATAGAATCAATCCATTATCACATCATCCTGCCATAGGAGCAGCGGATCTTCGCTTGTCTTTTGACTGGGCTTTTAAAATTTTTCTTGGCCGCTTGCGTGAAATTTGATAACGCGGCACCCGATTCGTCAATTGTCGGTACGGAAACGTGTGGAAATTTGGTTAGAGGCGTGAGTGAGGAGTGTTATTAGAGAAAAAAGGGATTGGAAAGATTGAAGATGCATGAGAGGGGATTGTATCATACCTACGATGCAATATTATACAACTAATGTTCGAATTAATTGGGACAAACAATTTTTTTCTTGTCTGAGTCGATATGGGATTACCAGTTATGTCCCAAACCACCTCAAACTGGTTATGGTCGCTTGACATCATTGGGCACTGGAACGCGAAGCGTTCCTCCGTCCCATACTTAACGTATTGGGCGCTTGATGTTGGTTGGCCTGCTTTTGAGATCGTGTTTCCTTATTGGTGGACATGGAAGGAGACAGTGGGCGGGGCGTACTGGTGATTTCGGCGGTCTCAGAAAAAATCAAGTCCAAATTCGTGCAAGCAGACGAGAAGCTCGTCTGCTATTGGTCGTCAGGAGTCGGTGAGCGAGAACTCTATTCGCTGCGCCTGGTGTCGAGTTTGTAATTAAGAATTTAGAGTTGGGGACTAAAGTGGGTGCCTGTGTGGGTAATTGAATTGAAATTAAGATTAAATAAAATAGACAATTGAACTAAAAAAGTAAAAAGTTAAGAAAATAAAACAAAATTTAGCAAGGGTGGTCATTCGCCACATGGGAATGACCGGGAATTAATGTTATGGAGGATTATAAGAGTCCAGTAAGATTCTTCTGGGTCTCTTTTTATAGATATTAGGATCCTAGTTCTCTAGATTTTGAATGTTGACGTTATTGATACTAGGAAGATTGTCAAAGAATTTTTGACCTAAATTTTTTATATGAGCTTTAAATGTAGGAATTTTGAGAACTTTATAAATATTTCTATTTCTATTATATCTATAGGCTCTAGTGATATTTCTAATTAATGCATTTTGTGCGTTATCTAAAAGTTTAATATTAGAATTGGCTGCATAGCCCCACACAGGACATCCATACGCGAGGATGGGCCGCAGGACGGCAGTGTAGAGAAGTACCTTATTGTAAATGTTTAAATGAGAATTCCGGCAAATTATATATATATATAAGGGATAAAGAGATCGCATTGCGTTCCGGAATTTGTCACGCGCGTGTAAGATGTGTTGTTTCCAGGTGAGATTTTTCTCTAAGACAAGTCCTAGGTATTTAGTGCTCTGAGACCAGTGTAGTGGTGTGGAATACAGAGTAGGTGGTGTGCATGGCTTTCTTCTCCTGGTGAAGAGAACTGCGACTGTTTTGTCTACGTTTATTTTAATTTTCCATGTATTGAAGAATTCTTCTAGTAATAATAGGTGTGCATTAAGTGCTTTAGTAATTGTGAGGTGATTTTTGTATGTGGCCGAAATGGAAGTGTCATCCGCATAAATGTTAGTCATAGTTAGTGGATGAGAGGGAATATCATTAATATAAATGATGAAAAGAATAGGGGACCGAAGAGGCTTCCTTGAGTGACTCCGTTTTTGATAAAAACAGTGCGGGAAAGGGTGTTATTGACTATAACTTGAAAAGACCTATTGACTAGATAGGAATTAATTAAATGAATTAGTGCGGGGGGGAAAATTGTTAGTAATAAGTTTGTAAATGAGACCACTCACCCAGACTCTGTCAAAAGCCTTCTGAATGTCGAGAAAGACAGCTCCAGTAGACCTGCCTCTCTGATCAAACTGGTTATATCTGCTCAGAAGTTGTGATACCCCACGGGCTGGGGGTATCATCTCTTCATCTACGCGACTTAAGTTTGTGGGGATAAAAGATTGACCACTCAAAGCTTCCATAATAAAACTAGTTTATAATTATTTCAAGAAATATTAAGCAATGCAACACAAGTCTAGGAGGCTACTGATCAGGAGTGATATGACATAAACTACAATTCTTAACAAATAGCGCATTAAACCTTTGTGATAATTTAACCACCGAATCTATATTTATAGACGATTCCTTAACTTACTAGAATCCGCTCTAGTATTAAAGCTCAATATTATCTATCTTACCGATATTTCACGGTGAACAGCTACCAGTCTTTATATCGTCAATATAATACTGTAATCTAGCTTGATCCGGCAAATGGGTAATCTGGCATAGAACCCACTTCTATATGATTCTTATAATACTTCTTAAGACTTTCTAGTCTCTCATTAGAACTTCTCCTTGGCACTCATAGCACTCCTTCTAGGAACTCCACTTAGAACTTCCGCCTTCTAAGGCCTCCACTTCCGACTCCACGCGAATACTAAAGCTCCAATACATGCACATTCCTAATCTGCATAATCGTGCTCTCTTCTTGAGTTGGTTGGAAAGAAATACCATTCTAGACCCAAAGATTTCCCAAGTGGGTTTTAGTGGAAGGCGCGATAAAGCCCCGTCACAAAGTAATGTGATCGATCTGCTTTGACAATAATTTACTCGTTTGATTGGTTTTAGTACATTAGTGGCTCAGTTGTGATCCTTTCAGTGCGGTAGTCGGTGGTTATAATTTTGCGTTCCACGTAACGCGTGTGGCTTTTGCTTGTTGAGAGATGGATATTACTCTGAGAAAGCGTTCTAAAATAATCGCTCTTAATGAACACATTCCTATGGCTGTAAGAGATGTAGCCACCGTAGTTGTGAAGATCCCCTTGGATCTCACTTTGAGAACGAGAATGATTTGGAGTCAGATAAGAGCCAGTAGCCATTTTTATAAATAACTTTCTTTATTTGGTTATCTTTCTAAAATAGAATCAAAGACTTTTAATAACAAATAATTTAAAATAGTAATATGAGGTTTAAAAGGGGCTTTCCTTTAAATTAACTTAAATATTCAATGATCCAATTAATTAACAATTAGAATATCGATCACGCAGAGATTACCACGATAAGAGATGCCAAAATTATATTCAATTAATGTTCTTATTGAACATTTAACTTTAATCTTACTCTTAATATAAAGCTTTAATGAGGCTTTAAATATATATCAATATTTACCACACTGAATTTCAACTCTCCCTGAGATTAATTTATCCAACTAGAAATCTTCAATAATAAATCTAATTTCACTATTATACCTTTCTGCTTCAATCTCTCTCTCCTACTGCTCCTTGCTTTACTATTCCGTTTGACTTAAATACTTTATCTAATCTGCATAACAAGGAATCCTGTCCTCTTTTTGGAGCTGATTGGAAATAGGTAGGGGAATTAAATTTCCCTAAAAAAGACGACTCAGAAGGTTAGTGATAAAGCTCCGTATAGGTTTGTCACATAGTTGGTGCAGGAAAATCAAGCGTTTCAAGAATTTTAAAAACTTTTCAAGATTCCTGATCATTGTCTGCAAAAGGAAAATGTGGGCTCAGACGGAAAACTACTCCAACAGCTGATAAAATTCTAATAAGAAATGTCAAAATAAGTCAAAGTAAGGCAAGAGCAGATCTTTGAAGGGATTTATTGGATTATGGTGTTGAAGTGAGTGTCTCAAATGTTCAGTTCTGAAATCTAGCCGTAAGGCAAAAGCAAAAAAAAAAAAAAAAGTGATTTCTAGTTCAGAAAACGATGAAAAAACGTTTAGCATAGGACAAAAATATCGACCCTGGACTGTTAATGACTAGAAGAAAGTGATTTTTAGTGATGAAACGCATTTATTTGGGAAGGGATCCATATCAAGTGTAGTTAGACGAAGCAAAATTAAAACTCTGCTGCCAGATCACATTCAACAGACTGTAAAACCCCCTTCTAAACAGATGTTTTGGGGTTTTTTTCGCAACAAATGTCACTGGAAGCTTAGTTGATTTTGAAGGTATGATGAATTGTGTCAAATACATAGAAATATTACACAGTAGAATTGTTACATCCATGGTAACATTTGACGGAATATTTCAACACGATTTGGTTTCTTGTCCCTATTCAATATTGGTCCAGACTTTTAAGCGGGAAAATAAAAGTGCTTAATTGGCTTGGTAATTCACCAGACCTAAACTCAATTGCGAATTTATAACATATTCTCAAGAATCGTATAACTAAGAAGAGTTGCACGAAAACAGAACAAATGATAAAAAGTGCTATACAAGTGGGATTCCGCGATGATGAAATGAAGTTAATAATATGTGTGTTTCACTAGTGGAGTCATACCAATACTAGTTGAAGAAGTAATTTCTGCTATAGAAGGATATACTTCGTACTAATATAGAGATTTTTCTGTATACTTGAGGTATGTAATGATTTAAAGTTAGGGTTTTGGAAAAAACCGATTTTTAGCACTTGTCTCAATTAATTCGAACAGTATAGTATACATATATATCACCAAAGTAGGAGAATCTTTCTTAAAATATGCACTTTATTATGACTATTTAATGATTACTACATTCCACCTAAGCTATGGGACTCGTCAGGCTAAATACTAATTTAAATATCTGGAATATAAACTTAGTGCTTATTGTGAATAGCACAGTTCCTCAATAATAAGCGACTTAGAATGACCCGACAAATCCATACAACTTGAACCTCGGTAATTTCCATTACTAACTTCCCGAACTTCGTAGTCTCCGTGCGACAAGAATCACCATCCCCCCTAATTTTCCTCTTCATCTGACTAAATAGCAAACTTTATTAACATAAATCACGGTCCCTTGACAGAAAGCGGTTTTATAATCAAAAACGCTTTGAAAGCATTTATCCTAGAGGATTAGTGAGAACCGCTAATAGAACCCACTAAAAACTTTTCATAGTGTACAACAACGGTCCATTGAACCCTGAGGTTCCACGAAGTACATTCAGGAGCTCCACAAGTCAAAACAAAAATTCGAAAAAAAATTTTAAATGTGCATGCCAAAGAGTTTCACGTTCTTTATGGAGTTTGTATAACTGCAAATTTCTGAAGCCGTGTTGCCCAACGTGGGTTACTGAAAATAAATAAATTTGGCACTCGACAGTCTGTCGTTTTAGTTACTTCCTGCAACTTTTATCATAATATAAAGAATAAAAATGAAAGGTTTTTAATGCTGCAAAATAATTTTATACTAATCAGTGCAATTTTTTTTCAAAGCCAAGGGAAATGGAATGAATTAGATTTAGTTGACGGTGTTAAGCATTATGCACAATAAATCACCTTTTTTTCCATTTGCAAAATACCTTGCAAGAGAACGTTTTATAAAAACGACTAACATTTGTAAAATAATATTTCGTCAAGGAGAAAATCAAGTATCAACGGATAAATCAGAAGACCAACGAAAGTATAAATGCGCCATCAAAAAATATAAATTCGCATGCTAAATATATTCACGTCCTCTATGGAGTTTGTAAGACCACAAGAATCTAAAGCCATGCTACTCACTGCGAATCCGAAGTTCTGCGGGAGAAACTTAAAAAAATAAATTCAGCGCCGGACAGCTTCTCTTTTTATCAATTTCCTGCAACTTTTATCATAATGTAATAAAAGAATATTCAAATATTGTAGTTTTTTTATTCCACAAAATAATTTTATACTAGTAAGTGCAATGTTTTGAACACTAAATGAAATGGAATGAATTAGATTTAGATGAATGCTAAAAACTGTACAATAAATCACCATTTTTTTCCATTTCTAAGGAAAATAAAAATTGCAAGAGAACATTAAAAAACACCTAGTTTTTGTAAAATAATACTTGTGCAGGAGAAAACCAAGAATGAATGGATAAATTAGAAGACTTGCCAACGAAGAAGGAACGTCTTATCGACAGATCAATACATTCGACGTTTAAATCTAAATTTAAGAAAAGACACCCCTTAAATTTTAGATCATAAATTTTCAGAACGCACAGAAGCTTTACCACAGTTACAAAGATTTTAATGTCATTCTGAACAATGATTTTAAAGTTAAAAATATTTCTCCACGTATGCGGCAACAAAAACATAATATAGAAACAAATTGACGCAGAATATGAAATGCGACTCTAGACATTTTCAATAAACCTAGGCTTCGACAGTTAGTTTAAAAAAATGCAAACACATATCCCAGTTAATAAATATAATGCAATGCTAGGTGAAGCATGGAGCACGAATTAATGCTATTAATGAGTAAATTACATGAATATTATAGACGTTAAAAATTTTAAATAAAAAATACCGTATTTTTCTTTAACTGTCTTTCTTTACACAGTGAAATACGTTTAACGTGAAAATGCTGAAGACGATAGTTGATACCCAGAAGGGAAATATTTTCGTGTTAAGGGACTTTCGTTTCATGTTAAGAAAAAAAATGATAAAAATATATGTAGTTTGTCGGGACCGTTGCATTATTTCGTGTTAACCAATATTTCGTCTTCAGCATTTTCACGTTAAACGTATTTCACTGTGTAAAGAAAGACAGTTAACACGAAATAATGCAATGGTCCCGACAAACTACATATATTTTTATCATTTTTTTCTTAACATGAAACGAAAGTCGCTTAACACGAAAATATTTCCTTTCTGGGTATGAACTAAATACCGAAAACACCAGCAGTGCAAGTGAAATTTGAGAGGGTTGTACACGAGAGAAAGAGAGGTGGTTTCACATGTTTCGCAGAAAGGAGGATAACTTGGCTTTGAAATACCTCAAATTTGTGACACGAGTCAGCTTTGTTTATCTAAACTTTTATCCTCCACTTACAAACGCCGCACAAAAAAGCATGTCATCTCTCATCAGTTGGCTTTGGAATTCGATGACGAGTACATCGCAGTGTGAGTAAAAATCAGTGATTTTCTTTATCCCCCCCCTTATTATATAAGAATTTTTTACGAGAACAATGGCAAATAAAAGCAAACTTCTGCTTCGCTTAAAATGAAGAGGGAAGCTTTTTAAGGCTGTTGTGGTCAAAAACAGAAATCTAAAGATTTGGTTTTGCTAACTCTACATCATCAACAATAATGAAAAAAAGGTAGCAAATTATGGACATGTTTGAACATATCTTTGTAAAAAATGTACTCTAAATAAATTTAATTTTGTTAAATATATAGTGGATTTTTTTTTTGCAATACATATGTGTTGACACGAAAAAATGTTTCAGCTACATCAGTTTCGGGTTAAATGATTTTCACTGTATATTTATGCTGATCTACTTTAAATTTATTTTTAAGATATATTCTTCTAAGGCTTGTATGGTGTTCCCTGGAAACACCTTATGGTCTTAAGAGCCCCGTGAGACAATAAAGTTTGAAGACCACTGTTGTAAAACAATGTACTTTGATCTCCAAGTGGATCACCTCCATAAAATGACCTAATTTTCAAAGAAACATAATATTTAATTAAAGGTCAACCACTCAAAAAACTTCACAAATTATTTTTGATCAGTTAAGCAGTGACACATGACATCGATTCATAATTATTCCTTCATTTAACCTCTGTAACTTGACGAGGTGAAATTATTTTACGCCAAGTGAGAAAGGAGTGAATTTTGCTCCTTGATTGTGTTGTGCATGTATTTTTTCCCTTAGGCTTTAACATTTAAAAAAGTCAAATGAGGCGTAACATCGTGTAGATTTCTAGAATTTGGTGATTTTGTACCAGGTGAAGGACTTTTATGAGTTGTAGGCACGCCCTACACTTAGTGAATGGATAAACATTTAAAAATTGAATTCTGAAAAGCATAAAAGGAACCCATTTTACTTCGCAAATTCAAATTGAATAGTCATGTTTTTAATGGAATAATCCAATAAGTTTTTTCGAAAACTTTTACGTACATTCAGTGATACAACAAAAGCTGAAGGAACTCTCCCGTTAACCATCGTAACAAAGGACATGAAGTTCAAAACCTTTTCCCTTTGTTTCCCTAAAAGAATAATTTTTCTATTTTACAAAACCTTTTGAGAAAAGAAAATGTTTGCTGATTTTGAATGGCGTGTAAATGATATTATTTTATTTAGATTATGCAGGATTTCAAATATTTTTCAACAAATGGTAAAATAATAATCCCCCTCCCTCTCTCTTTATCCCCCTCTTATTTTTCTCACTTTCATTCTCACTTTATCTTCTTCTCTCTCTCTTTCTCTTTCTTTCCGTTTCTCTTTCTCACTCTTTATTTTCCTCCCTTTCCTTCTCTTTTTGTCTCTCTCTCAATCTTTATCAATTTCTCGTTAGGGATATTTTTATCAATTTCCCTCTCTTTTTCTCATCAGCCTCTTTTTCTCTGTCATCCCCCATCTCTCTAACTTTCTCTATTTCTCTCACCATCTCTCTGTTTTCTATTCCCTTTTTTTCTCCTTATACTCTTCTCTTTCTTTTCTTTCTCTCCCTCCTCCTTCTCTATGGTTTCTATTTTTCTCTCTCTGTCTCTCAGTATATTACTTACGTTCGTAAGTATCAGTTTTCTAGTCTTTTGCTAGATATAGCAATTTTATTTTAGGTATTGTTTAAATGCAGTGAATATAATTTCAGAACCTACAAATGAACTTAAAAAAGAATGGATAGATTTATTTTTTGTTTCAAAATTGTTTAATTATTCAAATATGGAAATTATTATATATTTTATTCCATAAAACACCTAAATAATATCCCTGTAATTAGGAAAGTGTGTATGCACATGCAGTGTAAGTTCCAACTCTCTATACATTGGCGTATCTAAAACATTGTTATATGCAGCCTATTTCTTTGTCCTTCATGAAAAGATGTAATTTTACAATTAATGAAAATAAGACAGCAATAAAAAATTTCACAGAATCCCACAACAATACTTCAAATTATTTTTGAGCTTTAAATGATTTGTATAATAAATATCTCAATACGATTTAAGTATGGAGAGTAGTACTCACATAAATATTCTTTCTTAAAAATGTTTGATATTTAGAACTACGTTGCGTAACGTTAAAATATGAACCATACACTCAGATACATTAAAAAGACTTTTTACTCTCTAAAAAATGTTTTTGATATTGATTTAATATTCTATAACTTCATTATCCTACACACAAAGAGCAAATATACTTTACTTAAACTTCATTTTTTGTTCGATTCATCTATTTTTTCAGATATAATATATGTTCCTTATTTCGTCTCCTATATCATATGTATATATATATATATATATACATATATAAATATATATGTATATAAATATGTATATATAAATATATATATTTATATATATATATATATGTGTATATATATATATATATATATATACACTCATGTCCAAAATAATGTTTACATGCATAAATTCACGGATTTCTCAGAGACTATGACTTATAATTTAATGAATTTTCGTGGAATGATACATAACATTATGACACATAAATGCAAAAGAAAAAATTGAAGATTACCACATGTAGCATGAAACAATAAAAATGGTAATAAAGTGTGACAAAGAGAGTTAAAAGAAAAAAAGGAATGATTCAGAAAAAGAATTAAGTCTTACGAATTTAATATGGAATATGATCTCCCCTGACTCGTACACACATATCACAACGTGTTTTAAGGCTGGAAATAACGTTGCTAATCACAGTCTGGGGAATTAAACTCCACTCTTCCAGCAATGCAGTCTTCAGGCCATTTACATCTCTAGGAGGAGGATGTCTACGTGCAATGGCTCTTCCAAGGTAGTCCCATAAGTTCTCTATTGGGTTAAGGTCAGGAGAGTTTGCTGGCCAAGGTATTCGCTTAATGTCTTCACTTTCAAGGAATTCATCAACGAGGTTTGCTCGATGTGGACGAGCATTATCATCCATAAATAAAAAGTCACGTCCCCTGAAAAGTCTTACATAAGGATCTAAGACCTCATCCCGATATATCTGGCCTGTCACAGATCCGCTTCTGAACACGTGTAGAGGCGTACGTCCATCGATCATTATTCCCCCCATACCATCACACCTCCACTACCGAAACGGTCACGTTCCACAATGTTCGAGGGATCATTTCGTGTTCCTGACTCCCTCCAGATGTAAACACGTTTAGAATCACCTGTTAAACTAAACCGCGACTCATCAGTAAAGAGAACATGGGACCATTGATGTTCAGTCCAGTTTTGATGTTCTTTACACCAATTAAAGCGATCCCTCTTTTTCTGTGAAGACAGTAAAACACATACCCTTGGCTTTCTGGCATAAAGGCCTTTTTTGTTAAGCCTTCTGTATATTGTTTGCCGTGATGCAACAGCTCCAGTGGCGGCTGCAAGCTCTGAACTTAAGTGGCGAGCAGTAGCCTTTCTGTTACGACGGGCAGTTAATGCCAGATACCGATCTTCAGAAGCAGTTGTCATTCGTTTCCGACCTTGTCCAGGCCTCCTTACAACAGTTCCATCATTTTGAAACTGTTTCCATAGCTTAGAGACTGTCTGTCTTGAAATATTCAGACATGTGGCTGTTTCCGTGATTGACTGCCCTGCTTCTAAACGGCCGATAATTCGCCACTTTACAGATTCTTCCAAATGATACCTCGAAGCCATAACAAACCACTTTGAGTCCCTACACACTGAAATCAAACGCTATGTTGCAGAAATTCACTCAAATATTCAGTTTGCGCAAAGCGCTTGATTCACACCCTTGGATGACGTAACGCCTAGATTTGCATATCACAAACCGTTTGATTAATTTTGATTGGATAATGTAATTAGGCTTGGTTTTCACACATTCCCTGCAAATACGGATCACATTGATTGGATATTTCATTGAATATCATCATTTTTGGGTATGTAAAGATAATTTTGGACATGAGTGTATATATATATATATACTGCTGGACAATTGCTAAGGACGGATCACAAATTGCTATGTAGCATAACATTAAGCGAGACATGAGGCCTAGTAGGATAAAATATAGTTGCCACACTGTTCAGACATTAGAATAAAGAATATTTATCGTTCTGGAAAGTACAAAAGCTGTGAAACATCTGAAAGAAAAAAAAATGTTCATTTGATCTGCGTACGGAGAAATGGAACAATGCACCTAAAAATCAGTAGGCACCTTAAAGAAAGGTATCAGTACGGGATATGTCCACCGTGGAGTGCGATGCAACATTCCACACGTCGTACCATACTTTGCACAACATTATCCAGCAGCTGTTGAGGCAATTTATCCCATTCCTCTGTGAGTGCACGGATGAGGGTGTTCTTGTTTGTCGGAGGATAGTTTCGACCAGAAACTTGACTCCCCAAAGCATCCCACACATTTTCAATGGGGTTTAGATCTGGAGAACGCGCTGGCCATACGAGACGTTGAATACCCTCGCTGTCTAGATAATCCTAAACAGCGAGTGTTCGATGACATGTTGCGTTGTAGTCCATAAAAACAAATTTATCACCAACAGCACCATGGAAAAGACGAACATGAGGAAGTAGAACTTCATCAATGTATCGTTGGCCCGTCATAGTCCCATTCGCAACCAAATGTAGGCGCGTGAGGCCATTGATCATGATGCCGGCCCACACCATGATACTGCATGTCGGATATCGGTCCTTTTCCTGGATATTTTCTGGACGATAAGCAGTACCACTCTCGCGCCAGATCAGTTGGCGTCTACAATCCGATGACAGACTGAACCTACTCTCATCTGAGAATAGTACGCATGCCCAGTCCTGTTCAGTCCAATTGTGATGCTTACGACACCATTGCAAACGGGCAGTATGGTGCTGTCTGGTCAATGGGACACACACAACAGGTCTGCGTGCGTATAGCCCTCCTCCCCTCAAACGTCTGGCAACAGTTTATCGGGAGATCTGCTTTCTGAAGCAGCAAGAAACTGATTTGCCACCTGCTGAACTGTGGTGCGCCTGTTCCTTTTTGCTGATAGGACGATTTATCTGTCTTCTGCAGGCGTCGTACTTCTAACACGACCTCCCCCGTGCCGTCTACTACACATTCCAGTAGTTTTAAATGACTTCCACAGCCGTGAAACAACGCTGTGAGCGATGTCGAACTCCCTGGCAACATCTGTTATTTTTCGCCCTTCTTCGATCTTTCCAATAATTTGGCCACGCATAAAATCATCTATGTGATGTCGTAAAGACATGCCAAAAATTTTAAGTTCGTCTATTAAATCTTTCCTGTAAACTTTGACTTGAAACAACAACTGTCCACACGCGCCAAAACCTTTAAAGCTCTTATGAACGCTATCACGTGATGAACAGACGTGGAAAAAAAATTTGCATACTCATACTTCTTCTTACTAATATCCCGCACTTATTCTAATTTTCCACA
The DNA here is from genome assembly GCA_019973935.1 of Trichonephila clavipes. Lineage (NCBI taxonomy): Eukaryota > Metazoa > Arthropoda > Arachnida > Araneae > Nephilidae > Trichonephila > Trichonephila clavipes. Next base: position 70,416 of record BMAU01015608.1, read on the forward strand.
TTTTGTTTCCTTTCATTTTGTGGTTGCTATGGATGATAGTGTTATCCGTCCTTAGCAATTGTCCAGCAGTGTATAAAGGAGAAAAGCGACTGACTGACTAATCCCGATATCTCCGGAACTATTAAACCTACAGACTTGAAATTTGGTAGATAGGTTCCCTTCATGGAGTAGACGTCAGCTAAGAACGCATTTTGCAAAGTTCGAACCCTAAGGGGCGTTACGGGGGGTTAAGGGGCGTTATAGATAATTATTTCCATTACAAAACTATTAGATGTACAGTCGTGAAACTTGGTACACAGATTTCTTTCATAAAGTAGAGATTCCCTACATAATGATTTTTGCGAAAATCGACCTCCAAGGGGCGTTGAGGGCGCTTAAGGGGCGCTATACATAATTGTTTCCATTTTAAAACTATTAGACGTACAGTCTTGAAATTTGGTAAGCGGATTCCTTTCATAGAGTACAGATCCCCTACAGAATGGGTTTGGTAAAAATCAACTCCCAAGTGGCGTTGTAGAGAATTAAGTGGCGTTATAGGCAATTAACTCCTTTTTTAAATTATTAGACGTAAAATCCCGACATTTAGTGAGCTGATTCCATTCATTGAGTAGAGATCCGCTATAAGATGGGTTTTGTGAAAATCGTTTCCTAAGTGGCGTTGCGAGGCTGAAGGGGCGTTATACATAATTATTTCCATTTTTAAACTATTAGACGTACAGTCTTGAAATTTGGTAAGCGGATTCCTTTCATAGAGTACAGATCCCCTACAGAATGGGTTTTGTGAAAATCGACTCCCAAGTGGCGTTGTGGAGAATTAAGGGGCGTTATAGGCAATTAATTTTTTTTAAACTATTAGACGTAAAATCTTCAAATTGAGTAAGTAGATTCCATTCACTGAGTAGAGATCTGTCATAAGATGGGCTTTGTGAAAATCGTTTCCTAAGTGGCGTTGCGAGGCTTAAGGGGCGTTATACATAATTATTTCCATTTTTAAACTATTAGACGTACAGTTTTGAAATTTGGTAAGGGGATTCCTTTCATAGAGTACAGATCCCCTACAGAATGAACTTTGTGAAAATCGACCCCAAGTGGCTTTGTGGAGAGTTAATGGGCGTTATAGGCAATTAAATTCTTTTTTAATTTATTAGACGTAAAATCTTGATATTGAGTAAGCAGATTCTATTCACTGAGTAGAGATCTGCCATAAGATGGGTTTTGTGAATATCGTTTCCTAAGTTGCGTTGCGGGGGCTTAAGGGGCGTTTTACATAATTATTTCCATTTTTAAACTATTAGACGTACAGTTTTAAAATTTGGTAAGCGAATTCCTTTCATGGTGTAGAGATCCGCTAGAAAATAGTTTTGGGGAAAATTGATCCCCAAGGGTCACTGAGGGGGATTAAGGGGCGTAGTAGATAAATATTTCCGCTTTTCAACTAATAGAACCACCTGCTTGAAAATTAGAAGGTATGTTCCGTTCATGGAATAAAGTTCCTTTTACAAAGATTTTTGCGAAAACGGACCCCCAAAGGAGTGGGATTGCGAGGGATTAAGGCGTGTTATAAAAAAATCCCTTTTTTTGAATATAACTCATTTACTTGAAATTTGTTGAGCACTTTTCTTTAGTTGAATAGAGTTCCACTAAGAATGGATTTTACGGAAATCAACTCCAGGGGGAAGCGGGGAGAGCTATTGGGGCGTATTGATAGACAAAATTCCCGTTTTTGAACTGCTAAGACTATAATAATAAAATTTGGTTTCCATAATAAAATTTAGTTGAACAACGGTCAAGTGACAAGGACGTCACCTGAGCTGCCTCTCCTTCTACTGTCTGCCACACCTCACTGACGGAAGGACATTGAATCTCGATAGATTTAACGAGCATCAGCCCCCTCTTCACCGTGGGTTTTTAATGGCAACAGAACTCGAAGCTGCAACCCTGCGGTTACGAGTTTGCGACTGTAACCACTAGACCACCATGGCCACTCACCTAACTGGAGGTATTATAAAGTATATTATCGGGTTACATATAAAACATAATTTTATAGAGGATAAAAGAACTAAGCTAAAAATTGATTTATATATCCAAGATAGATTTACTTTGTTCATGTCACTACTATATATGTACATATATATATATATATATATATATATATATATATATATATATATATATATATATATATATATATATATATATATATATATATATATATCTGTACTCTTATACGGTTGTGTAATTATATCGCTTAATTTAATCGGCTATCAATGAGTTAAGCTATAATATAAACATCGTTATGTTATAAGAACAAAAAAAAACTTCAGAGTGGCCAGATGTCAAACTATTTACATTTAAAGTAAAAAACAATATTAGTAAAAAACTTAAAAATAAATATTTTTTCGCTTATTTTATTTAAACAGAGAAGCTGGTCGAACGCACTACCAGTCCTGGTCAACTCATCCAAACCGTGTCCCGGACAGAAGATCTTCCCCCTAGCCAAAAGAGGGAGCGAACTAGCCCCAAAGAGAGCCCGGAAAAATCGGAAAACCGGAAATCTCCTTGCAAGCAATCCATTCCGAAGGATCCCAGACTCCTTCCAAAGTGCAACTGCGAAGAACTTCAGCGAGTGGAGGCTGTTCTGGAAACTAAAGACCTGTGGGAGAAGTTTTATGAACTAGGGACTGAGATGATCATCACCAAAACCGGGCGGTGAGTTAAACCAGATATTAGAAAAAACTTCTTTCTATGGAATTAATTCTTTTGCTTTCCATTGTAACAAACGAGTACATTTTTTGATGAATGCATCGACATAGATGAGATACATTAATTCTTTTACATGTTTACTTATATTTTAGATATGCATAGATAAAGGGTGTTTTTTAGAGGTATAGAATTTTAAATTGCAATAAAACAACGATGTATTATTCGATTAACATGAATTTTTTTATTCGAAAGATAAATCTTGTGGCATTACATTTTAAATATGATTTCTGGCATAGAAATGCCACGGCTGGCTGGGATGGAGTCCAATCTGGACGTCCAATTTTCGATGACTTTTTCCAACATTTGTGGCCGTATATCGGCAATAACACGGCGAATGTTGTCTTCCAAATGGTCAAGCGTTTGTGGCTTATCCGCATAGACCAATGACTTTACATAGCCCCACAGAAAATAGTCTAGCGGTGTTAAATCACAAGATCTCGGAGGCCAATTCACAGGTCCAAAACGTGAAATGAGGCGGTCACCAAACGTGTCTTTCAATAAATCGATTGTGGCACGAGCTGTGTGACATGTTGCGCCGTCTTGTTGGAACCACAGCTCCTGGACATCATGATTGTTCAATTCAGGAATGAAAAAGTTAGTAATCATGGCTCTATACCGATCACCATTGAATGTAATGTTGTGGCCTTCATCGTTTTTGAAGACGGATTCCACCAGCCCATAAAGCGCACCAAACAGTCAGTTTTTCTGGATGTAACGGTGTTTCAACATACACTTGTGGATTAGCTTCACTCCAAATGCGGCCGTTTTGTTTGTTGACGTAGCCATTCAACCAGAAGTGCGCTTCATCGCTAAACCAAATTCGCTTATGAAAATCGGGAATACGTATTCCGCACAGAACCATTATTTTCGAAATAAAATTGCACAATTTGAAAGCGTTGTTCAGGCGTGAGTCTATTCATGATGAATTGCCAAACCAAACTGAGAATAAATCACTTGACAGCTATTAAATCGGTCGCCATCTTGGAAAGTAATGTCAACTTAAACTTCGATACCTGGAAAAAAAACACTCTTTAATTAAGGTCCCACTTCCAAAATGCTATAAAAAAAGCCGATGCTCAGAATGATTTCAAATTTGAGCTGAATATACTTTCAAAAAGAAAACACAGTATGGCATAAGAAAAAAATTCTTTGGCATTTTCATTATCACTCTTTTTGCGGTTTTTGGCTAAGGACAGTTAAAAACTATTTTTTTTCATCCAATGTGGTACGATCTTACCGTAAAGGACGGGCTCTTCACTAACAGTGTAACAGCTGTTGAATGACTTGGAACTTATTTCTTCCATCCAAACACCAAAACAATCATGCAGATTGAGAAATACCGTTGGTTCAAAGTACAACTCAAGCCAAAGACAATTCCAATCAATTGAATTCAGAATTCCATATTTCAGGATTATTAAAAAATCCAGAGATTGCCAACTCCCTCAATCACTCAAGAGTAAGAGTAGTTCAAAAATTAGAAAAGAAAACTGAAATGCTTTAATGTATCTTTCAGAACCTTTTATGTACCTTCCAGACTGAATGATTTTTCTGAAATGTCAGATTACATGAACATGTGAACTTCCAAATTACCAATGATAGTTTAAAATAAGGTCCCTATATCAACAAAATTTCTATTTATATTTCTAAATTGTATAACTTTTTTTATTTCGTTACATGATAGATTGTCTTCCAAATGTCGAAAAGGTCATGCATTTAACAGGCAGGTACTTTAGGAGGGAATCGTTATTTATTCTAGTAGAGCCTTCTCGAATAACACATTCGAATAAACTCACCTCGTGAAAGAACTTTTTAAACTGTAATAATCTATAGTCTAAGACCTAATAACACTTTCTACAATAAATATATTAATACTAGTAATAATACATCTAAATGTAGAAATAATTTAATGCAAAACCAATCTAACCAATCTGATTCGGTAACCTCACACACAAATCTCTGTAATTTTCAAATAAGAAACATGTGTTTCTTGCCTTCTAAAAATCAACCTCTTGTTTTGCTGTTCTTATACTTTGTCTTGGTTCATTTGCTCAGAATTAGGCGACGAGTTTGGATTCTTTCTTATGGTTATTTTATTAATCTCTTTCTAATTTGGGGAGTTTTCGAGGAAACTTGGAATTAAATCAAGCAAAAAATGATTTGGAAGAATTAAGTTCAGAACTGCGCCAAACTCATCGCCAAAAAACTTCACAAAGGCTTCAATTTGGTGTCAAAAATGAATTGAATGGAGGGAAAATATTTTCCATTCTTATATATATATATAATGATAAAGAATCATTTTTAATTTGAAGTAATAATAATATTTTAAATTGTGTGGTAGTAAATGATAATCATAATGTTAAAATAATTTTTTGGCGTATTGCTTGGCGACGAATTTTGAAGTCAAACCGAAATCGCGGCAAGAGCTCGATTTTCAAATTTATGAAAGAAGGACAATTGAACAGTTTATGACACAATTTTATGGAAATAATTTAATGAGCAAAATTTGGGGGAAATAGAAATTCTTAAGAAAAGTACATGATAAAACGCATAAAAAAAGTAAAAATCGTAAGAAACACGTCAGTATGGAAGGACATCTGAAAAAAAAAAACTTTTATTTGAAACTCTTTCGATTCCTTCAAACGCACAATTGTCGTTACCAGTCTCACCATTTCGATATTTTTTATTGAACTTTCTTCATAAATCTCAACAAGCACATCACTTAATGATTTTTTTCGCCCCTTATTTCCAAATGATGAAAAAAAAACTTTCAATTTTGCATTTGATTTATTTTGATCAGTCTTCCGGTTCTCACATGTATAAACAGTAATAAAAAAAGTAAAATGACTTAATTACCTTTATAACTTAGTTATGGTATGTGACTACCTTCGGAGCACGTTTTGAAATATATAAATTTTCAACTAAATAAACACCTTTTTTTATTTGAAATGGGACATAAAACTAGAAATTCAAGTACAATTTCCACAAAACTAAAAATAATTTTGTACATATTGGGAATTTTGAGTGAAATTTTAGTGAAAAATAGCAGTTACAGTAAGGCTTGTATTGAATATTCTAATTAATATATTCGAGTAATATTTATAAAGTACATAAATAACATCATTATCTGGGCTTAGAGCTATAAGATTTGTAATACTTTTGAAATTTTTTGAAATATGTCATTCTTTTATGCAAGAACTCAATTTTTTACAAGAAACTAATGTTATTTTCTCACAAAAAGGGCAATAAAATACATAAATATAAACACAGAGATTATATTATAGTCTACACTGAAGATAAAACTAAATAAAACATTTTTTGAAAATATCAATTCAATATCGCAAAAAGAAATCTTGTATAGTGAACTTTATCATGAAGCAAAAAATTGAAAAGCATAGTTTCTCAGAAAATGTATTTAAAGATTTTAATACAGTATAAAAAGTATTTCTATTAATTGTACACTTTTTTTTAACTCACCATATTTATAGGTCAAGATCTCTTAGCTTCTTGTTTAACTAATTCGGACTTTTTATTAACCTTTTGCTGTTTTCTGGAGAGTTTTAGAAACTATAATAATTGTCGTTTTTAGTGAAATTTAGATGAAAAATTGCAGTAACACAAAATTCTAATAATGTATTCAAATAATATTTATACAGTACGTGAATAACATCTTCATAGTATGTGTTAGGAATCAAAAGATTTGTAATTCTCTTGAAAGTTTTTAAATATGCCTAATTTTATGCAAAAACACGATTTTTTAAAAAATTGAGGATTTTTTTTTTTCGTGAAGAAGCAATAAAGTACATAAATATATACACAGAGATTAGATTTTCTTTCACAATACAGAAAGAACTAAATAAAACATGTTCTGAAAATTTCAATTCAATATCTTAAAAATATTCTATGTAGGGATCTACTTCCGGTTTTGTAAACTCCATTTCAGGTTTCTTAACCTAGGCTAACTTGGCTAACCTAATTTAGTGACCGAAATAAACCGCCGCCATGCAATACACTACAATAGGATCCAACTGTGTTTATTTACTTTTCCCGTGTACTATGCGAAGAAAGAAAAAATGTGGATATTTACGTATTATCGCAACCTATTGGCGACATTATATAAAACGAAGCGTATGGTTGCCAATTCAGCGTGTGTGTGTGTGTGTGTGCACGACACTTCCAAATTGGGGTTGCCAACTTGTCAAGTTATTAATAGAGTTGGTGATTGTTGAGACAATACGTAAGTACCAAAATTTTATTTAGAACAAAGGCTCATTTTCAAGCAATTTTTTATGCTTGAAAATAATTACTGTTCATAGTATACACACCGACAAAAAATGCAAGAATAATTATAAACATTCAAATAAATATATAGTATATAATTACTTTACTAAAAATAGAATATAATGCATACAGAGAATATATACTGTTGCGATAAAATATAGCTAAACATTAATAACAATATTGAAACTTATGATTTTTCCTCAGACTCTGCATATTGATAAAAATATGCGATTATACCAAATGCTGCCATACTTAAGGTCATCAGGCCGGCATACATAAAAAACTCGTGCGAATATCTTTCAAATTTCAGAAAATTCAATAAAACAACAAGGAAATTTCCGAGAGCATTAGTAAGTAACCATATAGCTTGCACTACAGATTTTAAGGATTCTGGTGCTTGTGAATACGAAAAATCCAGTCCTGTTATAGAAAACATTACTTCTCCGGCAGTAATAACGATGCTTTGAGGTATTTGCCACAAGCGATGTATAGAGTTAGGCTGAACAGTCATTGTAGATTCCATTACTCTAACATTCCAAGCTTCACGTTGGAGAATAAAGACTGTATAACAGCCTCCGGTACCCACATCAAATTTTCCAACTGGTTCTTCTTCGTGATCATTCTCATCGACCGGGAGAAATAGTTCGTATTCTCCTGGAGAAAGAGAACAATATTCAGTCATTCCTATTTTTCCAGGTCGGTTCATTTTGTCGGGAAAAAGGAAAAGGGTGCTTGGTCCTTGAATCAAGAAAGAGGCGTTTTCCTTGTCGGTAAATTCATAATCAATAGAAAACAACAACCTCACTTGAGAATCTCCAGATGTATGCTTTTTACGAGTGTCATTACTGACTTGAATCACCAACTTGTCATCGTCGTAAGTCACCATCATTGCATTAAAAGTTTCGTTCAAACTTCCTATAGATTTATTGACTTCGTTTCTCACATCGCAACCCGTTGGAACAAAGGACCAATCTGAAGTTTTCGATATCGGTATGTTAAGAGATGTGACGCCGAACTCATGTATTTCACGCCCTTCTGGACTTTTAATTTGCAAGGTACAAGGCGAATTGTTTATGACCAGCATCTCAATTTCCCCCTCCGGCGGTGACTCGGGTATCTCAGTTTCAATTTTGAGCTGAAGGAACGCAGTCATGACGAACGCAGATGCCGAAAGGAGACCTCCAACTGTCATCTTCTGCAACGGCGTGGTTAGCAAATGTATCCTGTTCAAGAGCGGATATACTACGAAATCACAAATTGGAATCATGATGAGAATCAAGAGCGGATTAATAATTTGCATGTGATCCGGTTTTATATACAAACTTTTTGTAATTTTTCCATCCATTTTAGTAGCTTGTATAACCCATTTGGAGCCTTGTTGCTCATACAGAGCCCAAAATAGAGGCAAAGGTATGTAAAGAATCAAAATTCGCAGCAAACGTTTTATGTCTTGCTTTAAAACGGAGTCATACCTATTATCAGCGTAATCTAACCAATGTTCTTTCTTTTCATCTTTTTTTCTTGCCTTATTGTACAACGCATTGCAAACGCAACCGACAACTGATACGAAAACACTTCCCTCAGCTGGTTTTATGACATAAAAAGGCTTCCCAATCGCAAAGAAAGTCAAAGCAATTACAAACAACACAGCTGGAACTAAAAATGCCAAAGAAAAGCATGTATCTTCTCCAAAACATTTGACATCTTCCCTTAAGAATGGAGTGAGAGCGGTTGAAATTAAGCTACCGCTATTTATTGCGAAGTAAAACAAGCCAAAAAAGTGTTGACGCATCGCTTCTTGACCTTTTTTGAACTGATCCCCACCGAACGCTGAAACACAGGGTTTTATACCGCCAGTTCCAATACCTATTATAAAAAGACCTATGACAGACATCACTCGCATTAATGTGAGATAATTAGGAATGGCTCCTGCTGCAATGGTCAAATTTCCGCAAGCATAGAAAATCGAAAGGGATAAAATGGTCCAGAATTTGCCAAGCCATGCATCTGCCACAATGGCGCCAAACAATGGCATGAAGTAAGCGACTATCTGGAAGCCGTGATAAATTTTAGAGGCAACATTTTCACTGTAATGAAGTTGGTTGACCAGAAAAAGAGTGAGTATTGTGCGCATGCCATAGAAACTAAATCTCTCACAAAATTCGTTTCCAAGCAGGAAGAAGATACCTCTTGGATACTTTTTAATATCTTGTTCACTTTCTGATGGTTCATCTTGTGACTTCTCTTTATCGTCTTTCTTCTTTTTCTTCTTATCGTCATCAGTTTTCGATTTTTCCTTTTTAGGCATCTTTGAATTATGTTTGTCAATAAGAGAAATTATATACGTCTCACTGATTTCATTGGATAAAAAATATTATTGATTTATTTACTGTTAATCAGTACAGCATAGTTTTCTTTAGACATATTCTAGTTATATGTAGCATATTTATATCATAACTTAAGTGCCCTTTTTGTTAAAACCACATTCTTCTTTACCTTTTATGAATTAATTTTTGCCAAATGACAAAACACAGGATTTTATGTAGACAATTCTCAATTCTATTTATTAATCTCCTTTCTATGCCATAAACTCAAAATTACCTTTTCATTAAAGAATATAGCAAAAGCAAGAATTTTTTTAAAAATAATTACTGGACTTTTTCTCATTGGCTCTAGTTCGTTCTCGTTTATTTTTGCTAAGGTTATGTTCAGAATATTTCAAAGTTGAAGAGTTCATTTGTGTTATGAAAAATCATACATGTTACATTACGAGAGTCAAAATCAAGTTGCCACAGTTGTTTTGATAAATTTGTCATTTTCATAGGCATTTGAAAATTAAAAATCGTTGGAACGCACGAGAAGTAAATACTAAATGTTTAAATTAGAATATATATTTATTAAATGCTTTTTTAAACGTATTAGCTTTCTTTTTATTTATTATTAACTAGCATTTTTTAAAAATACAAATGAAACTTTAAAAAAATATATATTTCTAGCAATAAATTTTGAAAAAGTTTTAATATTTTCCTCTTTCTACAAACTTTGACTTATAGAAAGATGCAAAGCATCTTTCTAAATAATAAAGTTGTATCATAATATATAGCAATAACTCAGTTTCGAGTATTTTAATCTGTATTCTTAAATCACAGTAGGTATACGAACACTCATTAAAATACTTAATTTTTTATCGTTTCTATGGGATTTTTCGTGTAATTTTCAAAAAGGATAATTTTTATTATGGAATCCTAAAATTTTGTACCAAATCTTAAATAAAAAGTAAAGCATCATAGGAAGGAAAAAGGGAGGAGGGGGAGGGGTTCGAGGGTCAAAAGTCCACCACTCTCGTATTATACCTCAAAACCCCACCAAACATATTGTTTTGATTTTTAACGATTGTCGAGAACAAAAAACAATAAAAAATAAATAATTCAAGTACCTATTAGTTAAATGTGCGCGTGTGTGTGATTTTGAATCTTTCTTTGAAATCAATCTTTGGCGATCAGTATAATGTTATTATTGTACTGTTTTCGCCTTTACTTAGCAAAGTTTTAGAACTATTTTACGGAAAAATTCATAGCGTGCCTACTGATATCATCAGGTTAGTTCCGAAACAAGCAACATTTCTCGTCTAAGTCCATGATTGTAGTACCAGCATATCAGCGAAAGGAGTTTTTTATTAACATTTTAAAAGGATAGGCTCTTTTTTCTGGCTATTAGAATGGGTATAATTCAAAAGAACAAATATCTCATTACATTTGTGACTCTATGCTGAGGGAATGACCAATACAATTTCGTTGATCTTGAAACTGTTAGGTAAACTCAGAATATGCAGCTCTTCCGTGGAAAAGCGAAATGGCTAAATAAAAAAAAATCACAAAAGTTCGCCACCACTCCAGTCCTGCCTCAGGAAATTTATCTGGGAAAAAAGACAGGCTCCAAACGAAAAAGAAATATTTAATGTTGGACAATGCACAATGGGCTCAATTATACATGGTCACATGACAGAGGAAATCACCTGTATGTCTTATACCAAACTGACATACACCTTATATTTGTTACACTCGTGAATTCCGTGCATAACTCTCAACAACAGTTTGGCACTGCATAATTTATAAATATTTATCTCGTAAAGAAAATGCCATGTGGGATAAAACTTTAACTGTTTCATTCTAAAATGTAAAAATGAAGACTTGACATCGGAAAACATCTTTATGACTACCTCAATTTATACCTTATGTATGTGACGTTATATATATATATATATATATATATATATATATATATATATATATATATATATATATATATATATACTAGCCGTTACCCACCCGCTTCACTGAGTATTTCACGATGTTGTATATATGTATACTGTTTACATATATATTAATTATTGATATCTATCATTAAGAATTCGATTGTATTGAAAAATATATTTATAGATGTTACACTTTTGCCGCTTCATATAAAAAGAACATAAATTATAGTATCTAATTTCTATTTATATCTAAAATAGAAGTAGAAAGATTTTTTTCGCTCGCTTAACCTAATAATCAAGTGGATTTCCACCAAAGCAACTTTCAGTGGATCTCTACTCCATAAAATAAACATGCGTGCTAAATTTCAAGTCTAAATCTAACAGAGCAAAAACGGAATTTTTATCATCAATACCTCGTTGTCGGCATTCTTAGCGGATTCCAATTCTACAAAAGAAGCATGCAAACCAAATTTTATTATTATGGTCTTAGCAGTTCAAAAACGGGAATTTTGTCAATCAATATGCCCCAGTAACTCTCCCCGCTTCCCCCTTTAGTTGATTTCCGTAAAATCCATTCTTAGTGGAACTCTATTCAACTAAAGAAAAGTGCTCAACAAATTTCAAGTAAATGAGTTATAAATTCAAAAAACGGGATTTTTCTATAACACGCCTTAATCCCTCGCAACCCCACTCCTTTGGGGGTTCGTTTTCCCAAAAATCTTTGTAAAAGGAACTTTATTTCATGAACGGAACTACTGCTTCTAATTTTCAAGCAGGTGGTTCTATTAGTTGAAAAGCGGAAATATTTATCTACTACGCCCCTTAATCCCCCTCAGTGACACTTGGGGATGAATTTTCCCCAAAACTATTTTGAAGCGGATCTCTCCACCATGAAAGGAATTCGCTTACCAAATTTTAAGACTGTACGTATAATAGTTTAAAAATGGAAATAATTATCTATAACGCCCCTTAAGCCCCCGCAACGCCACTTAGGAAACGATTTTCACAAACCCATCTTATAGCGGATCTCTACTTAATGAATGGAATCAGCTTACTAAATTTCGAGATTTCACGTCTAATAGTTTAAAAAAGGAGTTAATTGCCTATAACACCACCTAATACTCTACAACGCCACTTGGGAGTCGATTTTGACAAAACCCATTTTGCAGCGGATATGTACTCTATTATAGGAATCCGCTTACCAAATTTCAAGACTGTACGGTCAATAGCTTAAAAATGGAAATAATTATCTATAACGCCCCTTAAGCCTCGCAACGCCACTTAGGAAACGATTTTCACAAAGCCCATCTTATGACAGATCTCTACTCAGTGATTAGAATCTGCTTACTCAATTTCAAGATTTTACGTCTAATAGTTTAAAAAAGGAGTTAATTGCCTATAACGCCACTTAATTCTCTACAACGCCACTTGGGTGACGATTTCCACAAAACCCATTCTGTAGGGGATCTGTACTCTATGAAAGGAATCCGCTTACCAAATTTCAAGACTGTACGTCTAATAGTTTAAAAATGGAAATAATTATGTATAACGCCCCTGCAGCGCCCTCAACGCCCCTTGGAGGTCAATTTTTGTAAAAATCATTATGTAGGGAATCTCTACTTTACGAAAGAAATCTCTGTACCAAGTTTCACGACTGTACATCTAATAGTTTAGTAATGGAAATAATTATCTATAACCCCCCTTAAACCCCGTAACGCCCCTTGGGGTTCGAACTTTGCAAAATCCGTTCTTAGCTGACGTCTACTCTATGAAGGGAATCTACCTACCAAATTTCAACTGTGTAGGTTTAATAGTTCTGGACATATCGTGATTAGTCAATGAGTCAGTCAGTGAGTCGCTTTTCTCCTTTATATATATATATATATATATATATATATATATATATATATATATATATATATATATATATATACTATGAATAAAGCTATTCGAAATAGTAAGGATTAAAAATTCTTAGATTAATAATAGTTTATTACTATAAATTTACATATTTCCTAGTTATAGTTACCTCCATATTCTAATATTAGATAAAATTACTTATTATTATTTATTTCATATATGCTCTAGTGTCACTAAAGTTATGGTACATATATATATAATTTGTAACTCTCTTTTTAAATTTTATTTCTATTATTTTTATACTTTTGTTAAGTGCTACATTTCAGCTATTCACATGCCTTGAATCTGCATTAGGGTCCAGAATATGGCAAAAACTTATTTATTGCACTCAGATTTAGCGCGGGCTCTGCATTTTTAAGTGCAAATTTTAGGTAAGTTTTTTGTAATGGATTTAGATATCCTATCCATTACTTTAAATTGGCTTTTGTTTAGAATTATTTACATAAAGGGGGAAGGTTGGCTGGCCAAAAAACATGTCCAATGCTTCTTAAACTTTCAATACTGGCGCCCCCCTTTTCGATCACAATTTTTTTCGCGCCCCCCTTATACATTAATAATGTACTGAATGCAATAATAATGCACTTTGACGCTAAAGCTACAATAGGCGATCTTAATTATAAACCATACAAATTAGTAACATAAGTATTAAATTTTGTATACTACTTTTAAGCAAAATAAATAAATAAAATAATAGGATAATTATTATGTTATTTTTCCTTTCTCTAATTTTTAAATTGAACATATTGCAAAATGCGGTAGCTGCTTAGAAGACAAAATATAGATATCTGCTAAATATAGAAAAAGAACTCAAAGGGTCAATTTCTATATATAATCATAAGCATTCCTTATAAAAACTTTGCTTTCCAAGACAAGCTCATGGACGTCATTAGTATTTATTAAACTTGTTCTTAATTTAGTATTAATTAATTAGTTATAAAAATTCTGTGCAGCACTGATACATTAAAAGTATACCGGCTGAAGAGCCCGCTCTTTGCACGAGTTCATTTATAAGAAAATAAAACGTTATTGATATAATAGCTGAATTGTAAGGGAAGCAAAGCCAAGTGCTCGACAATGTTTACAAAAACGTTAAATGATTTTTTTAAAATGGTTACTCAAATTATAATTAGTTTTAATTGAATTGTAATTTTAAGCCTCACAGAATTAGCATTTATAATTGATGTTAAACAGTAGCGCACACAGGAATTTTTCAAGGGGGGGTCCGGGGTCGAAAGTTCACCAATCTTGTATCAGGTTCCTTTTGATTTTGTCGATTTGGGGGAACAAAACACAGTAAAAAACTAATTCTTGAATAAATAATTAGCATTAATTAATAAAATGAATCATTAATAACAAATAATTAAAATTTGCGTACTATAAACTTAGAATTATAATCAATCGGAAAAAAATCAAGGGCTTTGGGGGGGCCGGACCCCCGCCCCCTTGTGTGCGCCACTGATGTTAAATAATGATCAATAATATAAAATATCGATGAAGAATAATTGTATTATTTTTAATATTTAAAGCGAAAAGACTTCAACATGTTTTAACCCGGGAGCAGGCGCGCACTCGATACAGTCGGGGTTATTGAGTCACCCCAATCCTTTTTTTTATAATTATTTTATTGTACACGATACAAATCATGATTCCAGTGAATAATTTAACTAAGAGAAAGTTTACTTACCTAATTTCAAGGACTTTTCAATTTTTCTTTGGTAATAAATAAACAGTTTTGCCAGAATTAACGATTTCGTAATCTGTGTGTCCCGCGCGACCACTTCTGTGTAAAAAGTATGTTCATTATGATAATATGTATGTTACTGCTAAAAAAAATTGTGTGAAACGTTTTTCGTTATGCTTTATATGTTGAGAATATTTTTACAAATATTTCTTGGCCAAGTAATCCTTCATGTGCTTGTGTGTGTGTATGTGTGCTCTCCGTGGTTTTCCAAATATCATAAAACCTTTTTGCATGGAAAAAGCGCAACAGAGAACACATAAGAGAGGGGTCATAACTAACTGTTCCATTAACTTAGAAGGTCAAACAGATTACAGCTATAATGTGCAGTATTTCAAAAATAATGACAGTGATGAATTTTTTGTGTTCCTAAATTTTTTCGATTCTGGGTCTGGGATCTGTTTTTTCTCTGAAAGAGTAGTATGCTAGGCTAAAAAAAGCGTAATAAAAAAATCTCTCATCATGGGATTACAGCAAATCAAATAAAAGTTTTTTGTATCTGGTTATAGGATCAAAGATAGCTAATTAGGTATTGAAGAAGCTTTTATTTTTGCTGACTTAATATCGCGCGCGCCTATAAATTATATCAGAGTAAAAGTGCATTTTTTATTATGTCTGAAAGTATTTTGTTTTAATTCATTCCAGTAAACTAATTATTTTTTAAATCTTTTATTTTCGATATGCTCGCGCCCCCAGGGGGCGCGCCCCATAGTTTGAGAAACACTGGGTTAACACTTTAAAAACACTGATGTGATAAGTATCACGGATTTTATGAGTGTACTTGAAAGTTAATGCTGACATATAGTACTATTAAATATAACGATCTGGAATCAGACATGTTTATTGGCTAGTCCATATTTACGGAAGAAATAAATAGGTGATTAGTTTGATACTTGAAGATAAAATGAAATATATGAGTTAAGTGCTAGATAGGGAATTTAATTTTTAATCTAATTTACTTATCCTTACATTTGCCCCCCCCCCAAGCTTTAAAAGGAGTCATGGCATGGTTTTTCTCTCTTTACAAACTTAATCAATTTTCAACAAAAACAAAACAATACATTACATCATTTGGAAACGCATATTACACATAGTATAAATATTTAACTAATAGAAATACAAAAATCAAAATGCTCTAAATTAAACGAAACTATAACAACAAACACAGTAATAACACTTCCAAAATATTAATTGATAAAAATGAATTTCCGTACATATAACTGAAGATTAGCTTTTTCAAATATATTCGACATCCAGAATAAGAGCTCGTGTTTCCTCCTATTCCTTCATAATAATAGATTCGTATTATAGCTAGCAGATAATGTTTTCAAAAAAAAACCCTGTTGTATTGGAAAATAATATCATATCAAACAATAAGATAGTAGATATCAAAATATACATGGTATCATACAAATATTAAAATACTAATCTTTAAATATAAAAATCTTCTGTGCGTGTGCATGTCACTAAATTCCTCCTAAACGGCTGGACCGATTTCGATGAAATTTTTTGTGTGGGTTCAAGTAAATTCCAGAATGGTTTAGATTCACAATTTGGTCCGATATAGCGATTAGTTAAAAAGATATTAATTAAAAACATTCAAAAAATACAACTCAACATTCACCTGCAATGTTGTAACAACGCTATTGTTATAAACAAGTAATATAAAAAAAATTTAATCAATTCCTACTTAGATCAACCAAGAAAAAATTTATTTTAGCTACTTTTTATTAAATAGTTGCAATTAATATAAATATGTATATACATATGACAGAATCACAACATTAAGTGGTAATTCATTTTTAATTATCATTATATATATATAGTATCGTATTGTCTTCCCAAACAATCATGTATTTTAAATTTCAGTTCAACTGAATGCTTTAAAACGTGAGAAAAAATATTAAAAAGTTTTGACCCAACTCGCTATAAATGAAACCACGGTGGTTGTATCTGTAATTCTTTAAATAACTAGTTTCAGTCAATAATTTTAACTAATTATAATTATACTGTCGTATTTTTACCCCAAAAAATACTGTATAGAAAATTGCAGCTCAAACGAGCGCTTCAAAATGTGAGAAAAAAACATATTCATGTTTGACACAAGTCACCAAAAGAATCGCTAAGTCGTCAAAATGATGCCAACGTAGCTGTATTTGTAATTCTTTAAGTTATTAGTTTTAATCAAAAAATTTATTTTTATTAATTATAGTTAATTTATTGTATTTTCATCCAAAATAATCATGTATATAAAATTTCAGCTCAATGGAGCGCTTTAAAATGTATTTTACTAACGATTGAAAATTCCACCAAGATAAATAAATAAATAGAGAGTGTGTGCTAATAGTAGGAATTGAAAAAAGATAAGCGGGACTTTTCCATTTCGGGGGCCATAAGAAGGCAGCAATAAAAAGTTTGCGAAATGTCATTAATAACTTACTAATAGCAGTAAACCTATCACACAATTGAGTGCTTATGGCACATTTACGGAAAGACGATTGTGTGTTTAGTGTTTAATTTGGCAAAAAAGAAAAAGTAATTCAACCATCGCCAACGGGCCCTCGAAGCTGAAAAGTACCATCAATTATGTAAGCTGATTAATAGAACAAGTGAAGTGCTTTTTCTCTCTCTCTCTCTCGGTATAACATACCGTTGAACAATTTCTTCAAATCAAATGAAGTCGCCAAATGCCGCAATATGCAGCCAATAGTGGAAAACTATTCCAGAGTATATTCAAAACAATGATAACAATTACAGCATTTGGCGGTGACTTTTGAAAAAAAAGTGTACCTGCTAGAAGAACAGAATCACTGTTATTAAATAATTTTGATTGCATATATTGTGTGTACTGGCAACATTAATTAACAAGTATAACTAAATTTGGTACTTTCCCATTTCACGGGCGCAGGCCGTGAAGTCCCTAAAAATGAAACAACAGACACCAAACCGATAACCATTGGAATACATTTCCAACGACATTACGGTCTCTGAAGTGAAAAATTTTCAGAGCCAACATTTTTTTATATGCTTATAGTGTGCTGTCACCAGTAAAATCTGCTTGGCGAGATTTGCGTCGGCAAAATGGAAA
Organism: Trichonephila clavipes; assembly: GCA_019973935.1. Classification (NCBI taxonomy): domain Eukaryota; kingdom Metazoa; phylum Arthropoda; class Arachnida; order Araneae; family Nephilidae; genus Trichonephila; species Trichonephila clavipes. The sequence goes on from BMAU01015608.1 coordinate 88,458, forward strand.
AAAAGTACCCTAAATTTATTTCACGTACTTATAATGAGAATAAATGACCCACATGTTTTAAAATTCAACATAGTCTTTCAATATACTCATTAATTTATTTTTAATTATTTTTAAATACAAGATGTTGTTACTGAATTTAAAATCCAGTTAGTTACTTGCGTATTATCGCAACCTATTGGCTACATTATACGAAACGAAGCATGTGATTGCCAATGCAGTGCATACGATTCATGCGAAATTGGAATTGCCGACATGGAGCGTAATCGTGCACGTTGGTGATTGTTGCGATAACACGTAAGTACCTCAATGTCGTCGAATCTGTACAAAAAAAATCAGCTCTTACAAAGTGAATTTTTTTAAAAAATATGCAAGACTGGCGAAATAAATAATGTACTTGTGAAACACTTATAAATAAAGTAAATATTGAAGTTAAGAAGGTTCCACACACTCATAATGGCATGACAGTACTCTGAAAACTCCTTTATTCTAAGACATGAAAGCAGTATACATGAAACATTCGAGTGATTATATCTTCCAAACATTCAAAAAGTTCAATAAAATAAGAATAAGATATCCAAAGGCATAAATAAGGAATTGCTCATATTGCATTGCAGACTTTAAAGGTGACTAGCCTGACCGTAATATGACTTTAATCCCGCAGTAGAAAACTTTACTTCTCCAATTATTATTATAATGTATTGTACAATTCCGCAACAGATGAAAAAATTCAGGTGAACCAGTATCTATAATATTGACGATTGACATAGTTCTAGATGTATTATACGCATGCGAAGAGCAATATACAATTATTCAAAATCTTTCAGATCTGATCATCATCAAAACAACAGTCATATTCATCAACTGTTATCTAAAACAATGGAATATAGTAGAATATTTTTGTACAAAAGAACAAACATATATTGACAATTACTTGGAATAAAAAGGCTTTGAATTATTCAATCTACTCCTTTTCATCAAATCGTACGTATTTGTAGCAACATCCCAACAATGCAAAGCTAGACATACTCAAAGCCATTAGAGCAGCGTACATGAAAAATTCAGTGGACTCATACTTAAAAGTAATAAAATTCAATAATATGATAATGACATTTCCAAGTGCATTACAAAGCAACCACAAAGCTTGCACAACAGCTTTTAATGACACTGGTGCCTGGGAGTAGGAGAATTCTAATCCGGTTACAGAAAACATCACTTCTCCCGCTGTCAAAACAACATATTGTGGTATTTGCCAAAACAAATGAAGGGTGTTAGGAGAAATGGTTTCCATGTTGTTCATTCTAGATATATTCAACAAATCTTTCTGAAAAAGAAACACTGTGTAACTGCCTCCAGGACTCATTTTTATTTTCCCCAATGGTTTATCCTCGTGGTTGGTTTCGTTCACGGGAAGAAATACTTCATATATTCCTGGTTCCAAAGGACAATAATCAGTCAGTCCAATTTTTCCGGGGCGTTCCATTTTATCTGGAAAAAGATAAAGTGACCGTTCTCCTCGAAACCAGAAAGAGGCATTTTCATTCACGTTAAATTCATAATCAATAGAAAACAGCAACCTCATTCGAGGATTTCCATTTATCAGCTTTGAATGACTGTCGTTGGAGTAGATAATTTGTAACTCGTCTTCAACTATAGTCACCATCATCGCTAGGAAGGTTTCAGATGCATTGATTGGGATTTCATGACTACTTGTTGCGGAGCATTCACCTGGAATAAAACGCCAGGTAGTCACTTGCGCTCTAAGCACATCTAGAGTTACTTGACCAAACGCAGTCAAATTAGATACTATAGGACTTTTCATTTGCAAGTGACAAGGAGAATTATTAATAACATGCATTCTGCTTTGACTTTCCATTGGTAATTCAGGCATTTCCTTTACAATTGTCATCTCGACACCTGCTGCAATCATAAAAGCAAGGGCAGACAGAAGACCTCCGACTGTCATTCTCTGCAATGGTGTCTCACAGATACTAAATTTATTCAATAAGGGATAGATCACCCAATCGAACAGGGGTATCATCATGATAACAAGGAGAGGATTTAACAACTGCATGTGCTCTGGATTTATAAAATAGCCTCTAACTTCAGTGTCCATTTTAGTACCTTGAAAAACCCATCTAGACCCCTTCTGAAGAAATAGGGCCCAAAATATGGGCAAAGGTATGTAAAGAAACAATATGCGTACCAAGCATTTTATGTCTTTTATTAATTTCTTATCAAAACGGTCCTCAGCGTAATCTAGCCAGTGCAGCTTAGGCTTACCTTCGTGCATCGCTTTCTTATGCAATGCATGATATATGCATTGAACAACAGATATAATTATGCTCCCTTCCGGCCGTCTCTTTCTATAAAAAGCACTACCCATAAAAAACATAAACATACCAAAAAAATTTATTAAATTAGTGACTAAAAACGCCAAAGGGAAACATCCTAATGTATTAAAGCAATTAACATCTCCTTTAAGAAAGGGAGTGAGAATAGTACCAATTAAATTACCGCATTTTGTAGCAAAGTAAAAAGCAGAAAAGAAATGAAGGCGCATTTTTTCTTGGCCTTTCATAAACTGATCTCCTCCAAAAGCTGAGGAGCAAGGTTTTGTGCAGCCAGACCCGATACTTGTTATGAATAAACCAACGAGTGATATCACTCTCATAATGATAAGTTTATGAGGAGCTGATCCAATGGTCATAAGGATGTTTCCGGAAATGTATACTACGTAAATGTACAAGATCGTCCGGAATTTCCCAAGCCAAGAATCTGATATTATAGCGCCAATAATTGGCGTAGAATAAGCAACTCCCAGAAAACCGTGAAAAATCCTTGTAGCTACATTTTTACTAAACTGAAGTTCTGCAGACAGAAAAATAAAAAGTATTACTCGTATACCATGAAAATATAATCTCTCACAAAATTCAGTTGATATCAGAAAAATGATAGCTTTTCTTTTACTTATTGTATCCTGATCATTTTTAGGTTCATCGTCCTTCCCTTTCTCTTCATCCTGTTTCTCTTCCTTTTTATCCTTTTTCTTTTTTTCCTTTTTCTCTTTCTTTTTTTCTTCTTTTTGGGACTCTTTTGTTTCATCAGCGTCCTGTGACTCTTCAGTTTCGTCGGGCATTTTCTAAATTTACACTTTAATCACAATTTAATTGATGTCAGTTTTTAATAACTTTCAAAATATATAATCTTTCACTCACTGCTTAACTCACCTTGAAGAGTTGAGTGAATAACCTAAGTCGAACAAATAATTATCTTCTTATTAAAGATGCTCTTTATTCATTTTAAAATTCATTATTGATTTTTAACCGTTACATATAGGTGTTAATATTATCATGGTGACTTTTCATCCTATGATCGAATGAATACATATACATTTCTGATCAATAAATTGACTCCAAATATTATGGAAATAATAAAACTTATTTTTCACGTGCACCATAAAAGCAAAGTAGAAAATATGTTTGGATAATCAAAGCTCTTACTTAAAAAATACATTCGTCCAGCAATTTCAAAGATTCAAAAATATTTTCAAAATTATTTTTTTGGATCACGATATTGACATCAGAGCAAACCCCCTATTTTTCTCATCCATATTATACCAATGTGAGAACCTTTAGCCCTAGCCACGTGATAGGACCTGTTTAAAATTAAGAGACCCAAACCGATATTCATAAGTTTCCAATGCATTACTCTACCAATAAGGCTAATGTTTTATAAAATTTTGCAATAAGCTTCAATGATATATTTACTTATTTTTATTGGAGTCACACTTTGAAGAAACACAAGAGCTATATACATAAGTTTAGATAAATCGTGATAAATAGGTATTGAAGGATGGTAAAGTTTTATTTCAGTTCATACCTTGGCGACAATTTTTAAAAATGAGCCAAGAGGGCATTCAAGGTTTGATTTTTAAGTTTGGAAGTCTTGTCAATATGAAACAAGATGGCACCCTGTCTGAGGAAAAAAGAAAATGGAACTATTGCAGGTGGAAGGAACAATAGGGTGTGAATTAAAAATGAATTTCGAAGAAAAAAGTATAAGAACAAGTAACATAAAAAAACTTATAAGTCAATTCCTACTTAGTTCAACAAAGAAAATTTTTATTTTAGTTACTTTTTATTAAATAATTACAATTAAGATAAAAACCGGCATATCTGCGAAATGCATATTTTTCACCTGAGTGCTTTAAAGCTTTTGCTATATTGCTATTCCCGCGTAAATGCATACCGGCCCAACGCCATCTGATGGAGTTTTATTCAACTATACGATATGCCGGTTCGACATAAAAATATATGAGAAAAAAAAGGAATTTTTTGACGCCAACAACTAAAAAACTCAATTTTTGCACATATGCCGGTTTGATTTAACAGCGACGATAAGACAGAATCACAATATTTTTTTAAGTGGCAAAACAGATTTTAAATAAACAGAAACATTTTAAAATTAAATTTGTAATTGCATTTTTTAATGAAAGTTGAACATAATAGGTATGAATTTACCTTAAAACAAGTATATTGAAAACCAAAATTTGAAATCATCTTCTGTGTTTGAGTCACAGCAGATGATTTCAAATTTTGGAGCTAGGGATCGTCTGCAATATTTTTCAGATAATTGTTTTTTCCCGCAAGTTCTAAATCAGTCACAGCTTTAACACTTTTTAGAAACATGCAACAGATATTTCTCTACATCCAAAAAGAAAAGCTTGCCTGAGATTTTTTTAGGCTCTTCAACATCCCGACATCAAAATATGATACAATTATCTAACCAATAAGAGATTTCCCGAGAACAACAGCAATGCCACCAATGTTGAGCCCAGTGGCGTAACGTGCCCCCGCATTACTGGGGGAAGGGCAAGGATTCTAGGGGATCCAAAGCCTGACTCATGCCAAGTACGTATTTAACCAATTTATAAAATATTCAAGGCAAAAGTTGTTTTTTCAGGGAAGCTGTAATATTCTCCATTACACCATTGATTGTACCAACACCGTTTGCGACCGTAGTAGATCCAGTCATTCACGTTCAATGAGAACAAAACAGTCTGGGGGAGATCTCGTCGAAAGACATATCATACGAAAAAGATGAACGTGTTAAAAAGAACATCTCAAGCCAAGAGCTTATCGAAAAATAACTGACAATTTTCTTATCAAGGAATTAAAGAGTCAGGGGTAACATAAAGCTAAAGCATTGTAGTGGATGCCTGTTTATAACAACCACAATCAAATTCTGCTTTTGACGAAAAAATTTTTGAACCACCAGAATTGCTGTGTGTACACAAGGAATGCCTTAGAAGCTAAAGAGAAGAAAAATGTTCGAAGATAGCTCATCCTTCGGCTTCCGCAATGGTTTGGTGGGGTGTCAGCTATAAAACGTCTCAGAGATTCATTTTGGCCAGAAAGGAGAGAAAACCAAGGTAAAAATTATCAAGACGCTATTTTAGAACGAATAATGAGGCCCCTGAACATAAACCTACGTAATTGGACATTTTAATAGAACTCCTGGGTACTTACGTACTATTGCAACAATGCCAATATTCAAGATAACTCGCCAAGTTGGCATCCCCAATTTTGCATGGTCGTACGCACGGAATTGGCAGCCATGTGCTTCGTGTCATATAATTCGCCAATACGGTTGCGATCGTAGATAAATACCGACTCCTGCCCCTGTTCATAAAGCGGAGATGACCCAGAGGTGATTGAAAAAGAATGTGCTGGAGTTGGAGCACCTTACAACTGTCTGAATGTAAATCAACTCAATTATAAATTGATATCAGTATCGGAAGCAAAGATGCACCCAAACCGTCAACCCAATTAGAACAGTCTTAAACCTTCTTAAAGGAAATCAGGAGAGGTAGTTCGTGTCTCGATAGATAATCGGCCATAGGGACTTAAAACCCATGTGAAGTCAAAATGGGAAAGTTTTGAATAAAAGGGGCAATATATTAAATTTAATAGTAAGAAATAAAATTTTGGAAAGATTTATTTTTAAATTTTATTAAAAAGTTTTTTCAATTCCTTTAAAATTTTGTGTATCAGTTTTTTATTTTATTTTTTTTCTCCTTTTTTTAGGCAATGGTTCCATAAAAATAAATAAAAAGAATTTTTTTTCGCAAAAACTTATTAGATTATTAGTATTTTGAGGCCCAGTGGCTGAGCGATAGCGTATCGCATTTCTACGCTACAGGTGCGGGTTCAAACCCCTGGCTGGGCAAAGTTCGACTCAGCCTTTTATCCCTTAAGGGGGTCCATAAATTAGTATCAGGCATGCTTGGAAACTGAACACTAGGAGCTTCACATCAGACTGATCATCTAGGAACATTTGCTCATGCACTTCAGGGCCCAAGATCATGAAAACTGAGATGGGCACAGTAGAACTTGGCCCTCATGGGCTGTTGCGCCACTGAGTTTAGTTCTGTGGGTACTTTTACATTTCATCGGCGCAGTCGATAAAATCGCCAAAAATAATATAACTGACGCCAAACGGAATATTCCAATTTGTAACTTTTTACCACCACATTTTTTAGAAAAATCTTGGCCTTTTCTTATCAGTAACCATTCAGCCTGTTGCAGTAAAATATGTATCCAGAAAAAAAGCCTAACGTTTTGTTTATGTGTGCACTATGTGTTGTACAGCGAAATAAAGTGATTTGCAACATTTTTTTTTTTTTGCATAAATGAGTTTGGGAGCACTTTTAAATAATAGAGGGCCGATATTCGCATAGACCCTCAAGAGAAATGACAAAACACATTCTGTATTTTGTGATATGCTTAGAGTTGATAAAAAATGAATTGACATAACTTATATTCAGGAAGAATCAAAGGCAATCATAATTATTAGTGTGAACATGAAAATTCGAAATAAATTACTAACGGTATTATTCGTGGGAACATTTTTCACGACCGACGCTTGAAATCTTAATTCCAACATTAAGGTATTTTGACATTGGTTTTTCTTCCTCTGAGCCACAAGAACAAAAATAGCTTCAAAAGTTTTTAGTTTCGGAAGGAATGAAAAATGTGTTACTTTTTGTAATGAGGTTTATTTGAATATTATGAAAGATAGTGCAAGAGTCTTGCTTACGACTGTCGGCTAGAGTCTTGACTACCGGAGGCTCCCCTTTTCTCCTGCCCATGCGTATGTTACTCTTTGTATAAATAACTCTTTGATACCTTAATTATCTTGTTTTCCTCATAACTTGGCTCTTCTCTCCTAAAGTTTGGCGATCACTGACCCATTCTGTTCCAATCACATGTGTGTCCCTAAATTCTTTAATTATAAATATATAATTGAACATCATGGTAATTTTTGCATACACTTTAACGGAATAAAAATTAATTTAAAAGAATCTTTCTGTTCTTTTCAAATTAGCTGTCAATTAATTTGAACACTTACACACACGATTTCACATTCATCACCACAATTTTCATTACTGCAACGGAGTATGAAGATAATACCCATTAAAGCCGTAACGCCAGCTCACCAAAGAAGGCTGCCAACTACGCCAAACATCGTGTTTCGTGTTTAACAGATTTATTTCTGATATTTTACGTTATTTTAAGTTGACTTATTTAAAAAGTTTTTTTCTTCGTGAGGAATGGCCAATGGACGCAAAATGGCAATTTCTTGTCCCAGTCCTGTTGATTACTGGATACCAGGAGAGAGAGGCTGTTCAGGATGGTCCAATTGAACCTCTCTACCATGCCGTCAGACTGAGGATGCAAAGCTGTTGTCCTGGTTTTGTCGATGGCGAGTATTTCACACAGTCTCTTGCAAACTGCAGAATCAAAGTTTCTCCCTTGATCGGAGTGCAGTTGTAGAGGGACCCCGAATCGTGAGATCCAGTGTTGAACTAGAACCTCTGCAACAGTTGCGGCCTCTTGGTCGGGAATAGGATAGGCTTCAGACCACTTAGTGAAGTAGTCCATGACAACCAAGATGTTGTTGTTGTCATCTGATGATCTCGGAAGTGGGCCTAGGATGTCAAATGCTATTCGTTCGAAAGGCGCTCCCGCATTATACAGCTGCAGTCTTCCTCTAGTGCGTTTTCTGGGACCTTTACGTGCAGCACAGGGATCACATATGCGACAACACTTTTCCACGTCACTCCGTACATTGTTCCAGTAGAAGCGCTCACGAACTTTTTGTAAGGTCTTCATAACACCAAAATGACCTCCAGTTGGACTGCCATGGAGTTCCTTAAGGACTGTTGAAACTCTTATCTTTGGGAGTATTAATTGCCACCTGAATGTTTTTCCGTCGTCGGACTCCCATTTTCCATATAAAACACCATTTCTCAGATAGAGAGAGTTCCAAAGAGCCCAGTAACGCTTCGTTGTAGGATGAAAAGGGGCGATGTCTTGCCAGCTGGGCTTTTCGTCAGACGACTCTTTGAATTCCATGATTGGTTTTATTTCCGGATCAGCCAGTTGATTTTTTCGGACGCTCTCATCACTCCACGGGTCCAATGCCGATGTTGATGGCGTCGTGACTTGGCGGACTACTGGATCTATCACGCCAAATTCCTTTTCGACTCTCAAGCTGTTTGAGAGATTCTTGCTGCTCTCCGAACAGGGTCTTTTCGAACGGACGTCTCCATTTTCTTCTGATCCTTTTCGGTTACTACACTTTTTCTTTGATTCTGTTACACTTGTACAACAAGGATCTTCTTGATTCACTCGAGGGCAGTTACTTCTTACATGCCCGGCTCTACCGCACCCCCAGCACTTGATGTTGTGATCTTCTTTATTTATTCGAGGTCAGCTAGTTCTTTGATGCCCTGCTCCACCACACCCCCAACACGTGATTCTACGTCTCCTCAGGTTCTGACGTTGAGCCATTAAATTTTGAATTTCCTTTCTCAGTTTCTCAACCTCCTTCCTCCATGGAGATTCACAGGGCCCATCTGTAGCCACTCTAGCTCCTCGGACGGAATGGCTGTCTCTGTAACTGGCTTCATTGACGGCCTCCACTTTCAGGGCATATAACAGGGCAGATTTAAGATCTTGCACATCTGCCATTCTTACAGCCTTCTGAATTTCCCCCTCCTTCAGGCCGTCCACGAAATACTGTAAAGAGATTGTTTTTCTCACAGTTTCTGGGTGATCGGAGAAAGCCAAGTTGGCGAGCCTTTCTACTTCGGAGGCATATTCCTGCAAGCTTTCTCCGGTTTTCTGGAGTCTTGTTTTCATCTGCAGACGTGCGTATTTCTTGGAGTATTTCTGGCCGAACCGAAGATCCAGTGCATTATATAGGGAATTCAAATTCAGTCACTCTATGTCGAGAAGAGTCTGCAATATTTCAGAGGCTTCACCTCTAAGGGATGCTGCTAGCTGACATGCTTTGACCCCTTCATCCATCCATTAGCTTCGGAAATTATACAAAATTGAGTTTTGTACACCTCCCTGTTGGTTTTTCCATCATAGGTGGACAGTTTCACTGATATTGGTGAGGCAGGCACAGGCACTGGAGAAGCAAGCACAGGCTCTGGAAAGGCAGACACATGCACACTCTTGAATTTGTTCTCATTTCCGCCCGCTAGAAGTTTCTTCTCAAGATCTTCCATTCGCTGTGATATAAGGCTAAAATTTTCAACCACTCCTTCAATTCTTTCATCAACTTGTTCTCTAATTCCTTCTTCAACTTGCTCTACTTTTTTCTCTATCTTCTCTTCAACTACTGCAATCTTTTCTTCTACTTTCAATGTTATTTTCTCTTCCACACTATTAGTTTTCTCTTCAACATTGTCAATTTTCTTTTCTAGAGAATCCTTTAGTTCTTCTTGACATTTCTGCATTAACTCATTCTTAGTCTCTTCTTTGCTCTTCTGCATATCTTCTTGGGCGCTTTTCAAGGCATTGATGCCTTCCAACAGAGCCTTTGTTATTGGCATAAAACCCCACTTCTGTTACGTAGATCCGAGGGTTCGAGGATTTTATGAAAAAAGAATCACAAAGAAAAAAATAATCAGTTCTTTAAGAGCAATGCGAATTTATTATCGAAAATCCAATCCTTTCAATACAGGATTCATCGGCAATATTCACAGGGTAAATATCCTTCAACAGCAATCAAACAGAATAACAGTGTTTAAAAATACACGCGTAAGTAAAGATTATTCACAAGCACAACCGAGCTAATCGCTAGTAAAAACAATCCTCACTACTCGCTGGCTTAATCCAGACTCTCCGCCGTACCGGCGAGTATCCTTTTTATATGCGCGACAGAAACTTCTAGAAATATAACCACTCGTGTCATTGAACGGGACACTAGTGGAGAGATCTACTACTTTCTAAAAGATTCCAGAGGGTTCCGAACTCGCCAACATGGTCGCCAAAAATGATGCCAACTTGGCTCTACCGCCGAGATTTCGCCAAGTTCTCATTCAATCGCCATTATAACATAAGGGGCGGCACTGCTTGTAAATAGTACAATTTTAACATGAAATAAATATAACATAGAGTAATATAAATGCATTAAATACTCAAATACAAATTATTTACACTATTTACACAAAATTCGTAACAATATCAATACAGAGCAATATATTTTATAACTAATTTAACAATACTATGTTAAGAACAAGTTTAATAATTATCAGTGACCACCCCAGGGGCTCATTAAATATAAAATTAAAAACAAAAATTAACACTTATCTTAAAAATTTGTACGGTTATTCCCTTAAATTCCGATTAAAAATTATGCGATTCGCTCTTCAATGCCACCGTTTAACAAGAAGATGAGCATATGCGGTGTATTGGGGGGAGAGGACGGTAGAAAAGGAATATAAATAAGAAAATCCTCTGAAATAAGTAAATTCTTCGGAACCACTATGAAGGTCATTTTATTGCTTTCCAATGCCTTCGGAATAATTTTATGAATAACAGTGCTCAGATAAGATAATACTTCGGAAAGACGTACATATACATCCGAGGCAATTAACGCACTGGGCTGAGCGAGACGTTTATATACGCCGTCGGCACTTAAGAGGTTAAAGTTGTATAGTAGGTTTAGCATCAAATTATAGTATTATTGAATTCAATACATTGCTATTGCATGGAGGGGAGGGGGAGCGTGAGGAAAAATATTGGGTCGCAAACATTACAAGTTTGAGAAGCACTGCATTAATACCAAAAAAGGGACCGAATTTTAGCAATGTGATTATGATAAAACACGAGCAGCAGTATGTAAAATTATATATTACTGAAATGAAAAATATATGTAAGCCCTATGGGATTTACGTATTATATCGCTGACCAATTGTGCCAATTTAAAAGACGTTACCAATTCAAAAAAAAGAGAAAGTAATCGTTGTACTTACGTATTATCGCAACAATCGCCAACTCTATTAATAACTCGCCAAGTTGACAACCCCAATTTCCTTTGTGTCGTAAGCGCCGAATTGGCAACCATGTACTTCATTTCATATAATGTCGCTAAGAGGTTACAATAATACATAAGTACCAAATCGCCAAATGCTGTCATCATTATTATTGTATTCGATCATGCACATGCAGGATTTTTCACTATTCACTGCATAGCACGGCATTTGGCGACATCTTTTAATTTGATGAGATTGGTCGACGTTATAATATGCAAGAACCGCCATATATCAGTAAATATCTAGAATATCAGTAACCAACAATTGTTTCAGTAAATACTCAATTATTTAGTTCTAAGACCCATACGCAAAATTCTCCGATGGAGAAAGTTTTTATAAGTGTAAGAAGTTAAAATCAAATTTCTAGTAATACAAATTTGAAAGAAATTTGGTTATTCATGAGTTAACTTCCTGTCGTTGGGGACGTTTGGTAAATTTCAACCATTTTTTTTTTTTTTTTTTTTTTTTTTGCTAGAAAATGTTGTCATAACTTTGTCCAGTGATTACTTTTATTTCTGATTTCATTTGACATAATTCGTAGAATCTCGCACGATTAATTTCTGGCTTTCAGTTAAATCTTTGGTGATTATTTTTGGCATGCCGTTGATGTAAGGCGAATAAACACTGACAAAAGATTAATACATATGTATTAATCCTTTGCCAGTGCTTATTCAAATATTATTTGAAATTCGTTTAGAAGCTCGCGTGTCGATCCCATGTCATTAGCAACTTTTGGAAAATTTAACCTTTTTTTCTCCCACCGAAAAACGCTTAGGAAAATGTTACCATAAGTAGTAAAATTTTTAGGGATTAATCTCTTGAATACAGTTAATATTTGGCAATAAATCATTGACATGGGAATAATATTTAAGTACCTTATTAGGTATTACTCGAAAAGAAAAAGTACCTAAGTGAAAAATGTGGTTCTACCTCATCCTTGGTGACGATTTTTTGGCGGGAAATCGCCAAACCACCACCGATAAAATACTCAAGTACAAAAAAAAATTCTTATACTTTTATTTCGTGCTCTGTGAAGTATCAATGTTAAGTTACTCTCGGAAAGACCCAATAAAAATTAGCCAATTTGGAAATTTTCAAAATAGTTTCAAAGAGAAATGTTAAACCACATTTTCACCCACTTTTTTCCAAGGAAAGCGGTATTTTTTTCGCAAATGTTTAGAATTTATTAAGCTTCTAAATAAAAAAGAATTTGTCTCTTTGCTTTTGGTGTCAGTTCGTCAATTGCTTCACTGTAAATACAAAAACTGTATTAAAGTAAAATTAATTTTTTGATAGTCGTAAAATATAACGCATAATCCCGTTCATGTAGCCTTTTGAGAAATCAATACATTTCAAGATTCAACCTTTTTGCAAAAAATAACTTTTGGCAATTAGAAAGACTTACATATTATCGCAACAATGCCAAAGTTCAAGATAACTCGCCAAGTTGGCAATCCCGGTTTCGCATGTATCGTATGTGCCAATCATGTGTTTTGTTTCATATAATGCCCCCAATAGGTTGCGATAATATATAAGTACCGAAAGTACTTCCTAAACATAATGAGTTTATCACTAAAATGCTACAAATAATAAATTGATAGTTATCAAACTTAATATTTATTTTTCTGCTTGCTTAAAGTAAATAAAGCTATTGATGAAATTTAAGTACACATATAATTAAACTGCGGCATTTTGAGTAACTATGTTTATTTCATTTTTATAAATCTATCTCTTTAAATTTATTAATATCTTTATATTCGTAATAATACGCCATAACTGCAAAAATAATCATGCTAACTACCATGAGTGCAGCAAAAGTAAATAACTCATATGACATTTTATCCATATTCAGAACTTGGACAACAAAAATCACCAGTAAATTTCCAATTGCGCTGTTAAAAAGCCAAGCTGCTTGTACTACAGACTTTAAATATAAAGGTGCTTGCGAGTATGAAAATGCAAGGCCTGTAATCGAAAACATTATTTCCCCTATAGTGATGATAATAATTTGAGGTATCTGCCATAAAATACTGATAGATGTAGGTGTAACAGTCGTAACAACGCTGACCAGTGACATTTTCGTAAATGTATTTTGATGAACGAAAACTGTATAGCTACCTCCAGTTTCAAATTTTAACTCTCCACTAGGATTTTCTTCGTAATCAGAAAATATTCCTGGAAAATAAATGTTATAAATTGCGGGTATAAGGGGGGAATAATCTGTTATTCCTGATCTCACTGCTATGCCAACGGTATAGGTCTTCCTGGAGCTTTGGAACATAAAAGTGAGATTTCTTTCTGCATCAAATTCCAGGTCTGTGTAAAAGTGTAGTCTTACTCTTGAGTTTCCATCATTTCGCTTTCTTCTGGTGTCATTTTCAGCATAAATTTTAAGTTTCTTATCTTCAAGAGTCACCATCATGGATTGATACGCTGAAGAAGTATAGAAAGTCTCGCTTTTGCCTTTTTTCGCAGAGCAATTGGATGGAACAAAACTCCAACTTACATTTTGCCTAAGAGGAACAGACTTGACAAAAAAATAATCAAACTTTCCAATCTTTTCACTTTCAGGACTTTCCATTCGCAAAGTACAAGGAGAATTATTTATTAGTAGAACCTCAGTAAATCCTTTTGGTGGTAGTGGAGGAACTTCAGATTCAATTCTCAGCTGAAGGAATCCCGCCATTATAAAAGCACAAGCTGCCAGAATCCCACCAATTGTCATTCGTTGCAAAGGAGTACGACACAATTTCAATTTCACTAACCAAGGGTATATGATGTATTCAAACAATGGGAGTAAAAGTATAATCACGAGCGGATTTACTATTAGCATTTGGTCTGGCCTAATGAAATGCCCATTTAATTCTCCGTTCAAATTAACAGCTTGAAATATCCATCTGGAGGATTGTTGATCAAAAAGAGACCAGAATACAGGTAGCGGAACGTAAATAAGCAGCAGGCGTAGGAGACATTTTATGTCATATATTACATCCTTGCTATATTGATCTTCAGCATAATCCAACCAATGCTCTTTTGTTTCATCTTTTGCCTTCATTCTTTTCTTCAATGCGTAGACCATGCATCGAAAAACAGATATAAAAACGCTTCCCGGCGCCGGTTTTATGACAAACAAGGGCTTATGAAACAAAAACACACTAAAACTAATAATAAATACCATAGAAGAAACAAAAAAAGTTAATGGGAAGCAGGTAAGTTGATCAAAGCATGCAATATTGAATCTCAGAACTGGTGCGATTGCCGTTGCAAAAAGACTAGCGACACTCATAACAAAGTAAAGAAGTGAAAAATATCGAAGACGACGTTTAGCCTCATCTATGCCATATTGGTCTCCACCTAATGCCGAAATACAAGGCCTAATAGCTCCTATTCCGACGGAAGATGCGAAAAGGCCAAATAATGATGATGCTCGCATTGTATATAGATTAGCGGTCATAGATCCCATCGTAAGAATAATATTTCCAAAGGACAACAGGATGGAAAAGATGAAAATAACGTTGAATGTACCAAGATAGCTGTCAGCCAGTAACGCACCCAACATGGGCAAAATATAAATAGTCATCTTGTAAGTATGAGTTAGTTTTGCTGCAGTATTTGGTCCAAATAGTAAATGTTGAGTAAGGAAGAGAGTTAATACCGTGCGCATAGAGAAATAACAGTATTTCTCGCCAAACTCACCAAAAAGAAGGAATTTTATAGCTTTCGGTATACTTTTCTTATCACCTTTCTTCTTTGAGTTTTCGTCTTTCGCTTTAGGTTTCTTTTCATCCTTTTTATTTTTTTTATCTTTGTCATCGCGTTTCTGCTTTGATTTTTGTTTTTTTGTTTTGGATTTCTTTTCCTTTTTTTCATTTTTCGTGTCATTGCCTTCGCTTACCGTTTCGGTTTCTTCGGAATTTGCTAAATCTTCTTCAGGCATTTTTCCACACTAAATAGTCTTCAAAAATAATTTTTATTGCAGGAATTTGGTATTATAAATCTAAATTTATTTTCTTATCTTGCTCATTTCTAACAAAAGTATCTAAGATTTACAAAGTGAACTGTATTGTTCTAACTTGGAAATTAATTTAAATCAGAGAGTAAATATCTTTTCGAAATTATTTTGTTATTTCCTTCTTGTATTATTTCTTACTTTTTTTACTGCTGCCGAGATTTTTTTGAACCAAAATTATGAATAAATGCAATAAACTGGTGAAAAATAAGCTTCAATTGATTCCCTCTGTTAATTTTATGTAACCAGAAATAGCTTCCACTCTCAATCTTATACGGATCATCAGAAGTTACACCAACTATAATACTAAAAATATTCGTAATTATTACATGTTAATATTTCGAAGATGATAATACAGTTATATGTTTATATTGCCATTTCCATTTATCAATACTTATTTACGATTGAACATGTGCCACAAATATTTCTTAATAACTCAAAAAAATATTTATTCGACATAATTCAAATGTCCTTGTTTATTTTAAGGAAAGGTAATATTTAGAGAAATTTCACGAGCTCATTTTAAATAGCTCGAAAATTTCTAAATTCTTTATTCACTATTTATTGGAATTTTTTGCTTATTTCTGAACATTTCAAATACCAGCTTAACACCGACATTACGTTCCATGATTATAACCACGGTCATATGATAAGGTTTTCACTTGAGCTGGAACCCTATTCTGCGTATTCATATCACATTACTGTGTAGACACTTTCACACCAAAACTTACTTAAGTACGTGTCATCCTTCATTTTATTTTATTTTGAAAAAAACAATACTCTTATTTTTTACAGTTGTTTTGTTCTAAAATCTCCTAAAATTAATACGCTTTCATAAATTCAAATGACTAGATCGAGAGACATATGAGTAAGCTCGTATTGGCGACATTATATGAAACGAAGTACGTGATTGCCAATTCAGTGCAAAATTGAGGTTGCCAACTTTGCGAGCTATCTTGAACGTTAGTGATTGTTGCAATAATAGGTAAGTTTGTTCTACTTAACATTTTACTATACATGTTTTGGTACTTAAGTATTATCGCAATCTATGGTCGTCATTATATGTGAAACGAAGAACATGATTGCCAATTCACCACATACAACACATGCAAAATTGAGGGTGCCAACTTGGCGAGTTATCTTGAACTTTGCAATTGTTGTAATAATACGTAAGAACCTATATTTTTTTAATGCTGATAATAGCCTGTAAGAAAATTTGTTGAATGATTTGGGTACCTACATATTATCGCAAATGTATTGGTGACATTATATGAAACGCAGCACATGATTGCCAATTCAGCACGTGCGATACATAGGAAATTAGGATTGCCAGCTTGGCGAGTTATCTTGAACGTTGGCATTTTTGCGATAGTTCACAACCACCAGGACTTGTTTCACAATTTCTGAAATTTGGTAAACTAAACTTTGGTATACATTGTCCACAATAGAACATAACAAAAAAATTTATTAGAATGTTGCTGACTTAATAATTTGATTACATACTCGTTTAGTTCATTACATTATGCTAAAAATTCATTCTCTATCCACATATATATATACATGTCCTAGACAAGCGAATACCATCATGCTCATAAACATAATCGCTGCATACACAAAGTATTGATTCGATTGATCATGAATTTCCATAGCCTCATCTAGAATTATGACTAGAACATTTCCAATACCATTTGTTACTAACCAAATTGCTTGTACCACAGACTTCAAAGATGATGGCGCTTGTGAATAAGTGAATTTTAGCCCTGTTACAGAAAACATTACTTCGCCGCAAGAAAGAAAAACTATCTGGGGAACCTGATAAAGAATTGATATCTGAAGTTTGTGATAAAAGAAAAAAGAGGAGAAAAGTCCGTAGCATTTATTCGAATTTTGATGATAGGCTGCTATATAAGTAGCTCCTTTTGGGACATTTTCACATTTGCTTGATTGCTCATCATCTTTATTTTCATTTAATGCAAAAAATAAATTACGCATGCTTAGAGGGACTGATTTGTAATCTATCTTGATCACTTTATAAGGCCTACGTAATTCCTTTGAAGGAACAATATGAATTGTCTTTACATAATGAAAATCAAAATTGAGATCCTTTTTAAGAAAGGTAGTGTTAAAATGCAAGGTGACTGAGGTTTTATCATCACTTGGTCTACTTGAGACACTTTCTTCTCCTTCGTGCAGTTTATCGCTGGAAAGAGTCACCATCGTTATCGTAAAAGGTCTTGGAAGATTAAGAGCTTCACAATTAGCTGGTTTAATGAACCATTCTTCACTCATTCCCGAGTGAGATTTCGTATGAAAGCTTCCGTCAAAGTTTTTCAGCGAATAAGTTTTATCATCTTCTCCTACTATTTCGCAAGGACAATTGTTTATAACAACAATGTCGCCTAAGTTTTGGAGTCCGCCGTAGGTGGTAGTCTCTATGTACATTTGTGTAAAACCTCCCATTATGAAAGCAATTGATGATAGACAACCTCCTACAGTCATTTTTTGTAGATCCGTTCGACACAATCCAAATTTTGATAGACAAGGATAAAGTATGCAGTCAAATACAGGAATTAATATAGCAACCAATACTAAATTCATTATTTGTATAAAAAGTGGTGGTGGTTGCAATTCGTGAAATTGTTGACTCATTTCTTCAGCCTGTTGCATCCAAACTGAACTCTGTTTTTCATAAAGTGTCCAGAAGAAGGGTAACGGTAGATATATCCATATAATGCCGATAAACGACTTAATATCGAGAATGAGAGCTTCGTCATACTTATCATCCGCATGATCTAGCCAGTGATTTTTCTTTTCACCTGCGTTAGTTATATTTTTGAATAATGCATAAGCAATACATTTTATGAATAATTCTACCGTTCTTCCTCTTGCCCGATGTATTTTGTACCAAGGCTTGCCACAAACAAAAATAATAAAAGTTAACAGGAAGACCAAAGTACAGGAACCAAAAGCTAAAGAAAAACATGTTTTGTCACCCATGCAGCTAATGTTATCTTTAAGCTTTGGCGTAAATAAAATAGACGCTATGATGCCTACAGTGCCAGCGATGTAAATCATTGAAAAAAAGGAACGACGGCCACGAACTTGATTGTTTTGAAACTGATCCCCGCCCAAAGAAAGAACGCAGGGTTGTAATCCTCCAGTTCCAATGGCAAAAGTGAAAAGCCCGAATAGTGTAGAAAATTTCACTAATTTCCAGCTTAATATAAGTGTTGAAAGAGAAACTAAACTGTTGCCTAAAGCATGCAGGATGGATGCAAAGAAGATAGTCCAGAAACATCCTAGCCACATATCAGCTATGATACCACCCAGAAGAGGAGTGAAGTAGGATAAAATCTTGAAATTACGCAATATTGAAACTGCTACACCCTCATCCAATCCAAGCTTCAATTCAAGAAATTCCTTCAGAATTGTACGATAGCTGAAGAAGCAGAACTTTTCTGAAAAGTCGATTAGGAGAATAAGCACAATAACACAAGGATATTTGGATCGTTGGTCTTCATTCGGCATTCTTGTCGCTTTACTAGCTTTCAACACTTAAAATATTTATATTGATTATATTATCTTGTACATTGATAATATCCATGATTATTCTTCAATATTCAATTCAGTCTTCCATAATTTTTTCTATTTAATATTATCGCTGTTATTAATGAAATCAGGGAAATTTTCTTCCATATTTTCGTTTTATTTTCCTATGTGAAATCAGAATCTTAATCCTATTAAAAAAATATACTCCAGTAGAAAGTTTTTTTGCATATTAAATAAATCGTATTGTATTTTCAAATATTTCCCAACCATGAATGAGTATACTCAGAAGTATCACAAATATTTTTTGTGTAAACAAACTGTAATATTGGGAAACACTTTTTGCTTTAAATTATACAATTAAGCATACGTTGCCAAATACATAAAGTGAAAAAAAATACTGCAATGTTTTTTCTTAATCTCATCTGACTTTAATTTCACATGCCTAGCAATAAACAAAACAAAAATTTTGATTCAATATTGCTTTGAAAGAGCATCTAAGATAATTTATATTGATTAATAAATTTTAAGAGATAGTGAATTTGCATTTATACATCTGAGCTATAATAAGATATTAAATTAATGCTTGGTTAGTTGAAACCTCTTCGTGTTTGAAAGAACCATTTAAAGAACTACTAATTCAGTCCCGTTTCAGACACAATTAGGTTTTTATGAATATATTGTAACATTATTTTCCGAGTAAAATTTTTTAATTAGTAAGGAGAAAATAACAGTATATGGAAGTGTATACAGTGAAAATCATTTAACACGAAAATGAGGGGCCTAAAATATTCTTTCGTGTTAAAGGATATTGCAAAAAAAACCTATATTCAACAAAATTATTGGAGTACATTTTATTTACATAGCTGAGTGTATATCCATGTATTCAATTAAAATGGTTAAAAAATTAACGTAATGTTTGCTTTCTTTTTTTTAATTCCTACTATAAGTTCACTCTCTCCCTATATATATACACCTTGTTCAAATTTTCAATCGTTAATAAAATATTTTAAATTCATCCGTTCAAGATCGAATACATTTTTTAAAACTTGTAGTGGATGGCACTTGATCAGTTTCTTTTCAAACATTAATTCATTAATGAAATTTTATTTTTTAATTTTAAATTTATTCTACGTTATTTTTGTTAAAGTTGCAACTGGCAGCCAAAAGATGGTGCCATTACGTTTTTCTAACGAAGTAGGAATTAATTTTTTAAAAAATTATTACTCGTTTTAATTGTTTTTGTTGATAAAATAGTTAGCAATAAAACAAAATCTTTACAGATTTCCGTTTCCGTTTTCGGTTTTGATCAAAAGCTTTAAAAATTTCCATCTGCATTTTAAGCGAAATAACAGTTTGCTTTTTCCCCCCTGATCTTTTTGCCACTGTGCTCACAAAAAAATTCTTCTGAAATAGAAAAAATAAGGCGAACCGTACTGATTTTTACACACATTGCGATGTACTCGTCATCGAATTTCAAAGCCTAATGATGAGAGAGGCGATGCTTTTGTGTAATGTGTGTAGAGATGGAGGGCGAAAGTAGCTTTGATAAACAAAATTGGCTCGTGTCACAAACTGTTCCACGAATATTTCAAAGTCAGGTTAGCCTCCTGTCTACGAAGCATGTGAAACCACCTCTTTCATTTCACATCCCTCTTTCGCGGGTGGTGTTTTCCGTATTTTGTTCCTTCCCAGAAGGAAAATCTTTTCGTTTTAAGCGATTTTCACTTCGTGTAAAGAGGAAAAAAATTCAGAAAAATACAAAGTATTTTGTCGGGGCCGATGTATCATTTCGTGTTAAGCATTTTCGCATTTAACGTATTTCACTGTTTAACCATTTAGTCTGTGCTACACAATGATTCATCCTTTTCGCAAAAAGTATTTACATGTTTACTTCTTCAGATATACTTTTTATTCTTTTATATTATTTCAATTGAATTAATGAAAGAATTGTGAAGGATAGGACCCGTCACAGCATGTCTGGAGATGTCTAGGATAGCAGTTCTATACTCAACTGAATATTGTACACAAACAACCTGAAATTATGGCATCAATGTTATTTCATTTGATAGCGCCTAATCCTTAAAGTTGTAATCTGTGGCATCTTTAGAACAGAGCGGTACGTCATCGAGATTCTACGTCCCGTAAAAGTGCCCTTCTTTTTACGGACCCCGTTTCAAGAGAATATTGTTTGCAAGCGCATGGCCCGTTTTTCTACTGAATTCCTTTGTTCTTTTACAACACTTCCCTGAATGGTATGATAGTCAGAACTCTGATAAATAGGCATCCTCGGCCATTCTCTGAATCACACTCTGATCTAAATCTTCAATAGGAATTTGCATGGTAAGCAATTTCACCGGAGGACATCAACAAATTCTATAAGTCAATGCCGAACCAGATAAGCTTTCATCAGGGTTAGAGGTTGGCGAATGCATAATTGATTTATTTTACTTTTGAGGCTGTATTTCTTGAATAAAACATTCAATTCCTATTATACTAACTTCATTTCGTTTTCAATGCATGTACAGGTTTTTGTCCCATTTCGATAAATGTTACTTGGTGCGACGCTTTTTAAATTATAGAATGTAGCATTTAAAATATGCCGGCTGGGTGGCGTGGTTGATTTGTCACTGGCCTTCTGCCCCTAAGGCTGCGGGTTCGACCCCGGTCCAAGTCGGTAGGTTTTCATAATGCAGAAAATCGACAGCGGCCATGTTGTATGATTATACGTCATGTAAAAGGTCCCCAGAGTATCTGTTTGACTGAGATGCTCTCGGCAAAATTAAATCAGAGTTCATGTGCCTTCCTATGTGGAGGAATCTGGGCGTCAAAATTGGTATCGCCTATATGTGGTACCACACTAAAGAGTGATATCAGCTCCTGGGGAATGTAGAATGTCTGCAAAGGTTAAAAGTACCAATGCGCAGCCCCATTAGGAAAAAAAACATTTAAAATATTTTCGTTCTGTACTTTGCATATGAATAAACAACTCGAAATGTGTATGATAGTTAATGAATTAGTTGTTGTCTGTGATACACATACATTTCTCTTTAAAATGAACATCTCTCTTTTTTTCTGTCTTTTCTCTTGGTTCGGAACCGTGATTTTGCAAAAGCGTACAAATGAATTTTTATATTACGTGTCACTTAGATTAGAATACACGTATAAAACTGTTTTAAGAATATTATCACAATAAAAAATTATTAAATGCAATATTTTGGCAAAAAATGAACTTAGAACCTACTTTCAAAACATTCTCCTTTTATGAAAAATTCTTCTATAATAATATTTTGCTTACATATAGCTCATAGTTCTCCACAAATCCAGAACTAATATTTTTGAAAAATTCATATTATTTTCAGAGTTACTACCAATTGAAATAATTATCGGTGTTTTTTTGTTTTTTTGTTCACACTTCTCCAATGTGATATATTAAAATATGAATAAATCCACTCCTAAGTTATATACTTCAAAATTCTTAGTTCAGGCTCTATACAGAGGTCTGAGCTAAATAAACGCAAAATATTATTATTATGGAAGCGTTTTCCTTAAAAGGAGAATGTTTTGAAAACAGGTTATTCTATGTTCATTTTTTGCCAAAATATTGCATCTAAATAATTTTTTATTGTATTAAAATTCTTAGAACAATTTTATACATGGATTCTAATCTAAGGACACTAAACATTAAAAAAAAATTTCGTTTGTATGCTTTTGCAAAATCACGGTTCCGAACTTAGTCGGATACCTTACGGGCAGGTCACATTATACAATGCTACTCATATTTTTGGTCTGCTTCCTATATATCAGTGTTTCTCAAACTGTGGGGCGTGCCCCCCTGGGGGAGTGGGATAACTCTGCGAGGGGGCGCGATCATATTGAAAAGTCGAAAGCAAAATATTATTTTAAAAAATTATTAATTTATTGAAAGTAAACAAACAAAATATATTCTGGCATAATAAGATAAAATACACATTATAACACTGATATAATAAATACACTTATAAATAAAATGAGCAATGTATTATAATATATATACTTACATATATAATAATAAATTGCGCAATATATTTTACAATTAAGTCAGCAATATTAAGTTAAAAACAAGTTTATTAAATAGCAGTGACACCATAGGCTTCTCATATATAAAATTATATTTCCAAAATTAACACTTATCTTAATAATTTATACGGTTTATAATTGTAATTATTATTTTTACCTTAAATGCCGATTAAAAATTACGCGACCTCTTCAATGCCATCGCCTAATACGTAGGCGAGCGTATGGGGTGTATCGTGAGGGGAGGGGGAGGGTAGCAAAGGTATAAACAAGCAAATCCTCTGAAATTCTTCGTAAACACTGTTAAGATGATTTTATTGCATTCCAAAGCCTTCGGAATAATTAAATGGAGAGCAGTTCACAGAAAAGATCGTACTTCGAAAAGACGTATATATACGTCCGGGCAATTAACGCACTGGTTGAGAGGCGCTTATATACGCCGGTGGTACTTACGAGGTTAAAATCGTGTAGTAGGTCAAAGTATAGTATTATTGAATTCGATTCATTATTATTGTAATGAGGGGGTCGGGATGGAAATTAGGGCTGAATATTGGGTCGCAAACATTGAAAGTTTGAGAAGCACTGCTATATATCAATAACTATCAACTGGTTGAGTGATGAACTCATGATCAATGGTAAAAAGTCGAAGAAAATGCCATTACACGCCACAGGCTGGGCCACATTCAATGTGTAATGATCTTACCCCAGAACTCGCTTCCTCGTCATCTTGTCGACCTAAAACTGTAGGAGGGAAAGATGAATGACCAAGACTATCCATGATAAATCTAAGTTGTCATTCTTAAAGATAATATTCCAGAATAAGCAATCTATAAAGAGATATATTCAATCCCTTAGAGTGATATAAAGAGAACGGCAACCTTATGTGAATAAGCGCACGAAATCCGAAAAGATTAACACTTAAATCAATCCTATCTTAATAATTCTAAATTCACTAGTTGATTCTAGTAGCTAAAAGCCATCCTTTAATCACGATGCGTAATTCTAATTCTTACCACAGTAACACTGCATTCAGCGGCTCCGCTCCTTCTGATCTACGATTATTAAACTCTATCTTTATATACACAAACTAATTTGCATCTCACGCTTTCTTCTTGTGAGGGATGGCTGTGAAATGAACGCGATTGCTGGTCCAAAGATTCCCCATGAGGATTAGTAGTTGAAAGTCACGTAAAGCCCCGTCACAAATGTATCGAGGCTCAAACTTATAATGCTGATAGGGAATTCAGTTAAATGATCAAATGATGATATTTGACCATAGTTCGAAAGAGAGTGGTGATAACCCTATCGTGAATTTATGATTGGTGAAACTCAAATTGAGTGGTTGGTTCGAGTCTTCAACATCATAAGAAATAATGGATTTTTTGATACACGTAAGCTTCAAATAGCCCTACTTTAATTCAAGTCCTTATGAGCGTGTCTAAATAAGATACTAGTTCAGGTATCGTTCGGTTCACGGTTCAGAACAAAATGCATTGCCAATCATATTTGTGCTAAAAAGATAGTTCAAACCCAAAACCCATAGATTATGGAACAAAACAACAACTCATTTTGACTACGTTAAAAGTGCCGCGAACTCTCTCGCGGATGTGTGTGGGAGCACCGAATTAAGAGATATTTTTAAAAAATCAAACACTTTTATTACGACTATCGAATATCAAAATTCAACCTAAGCGAAAAGAGCTCTCAATTTAATTACTAATTTAAATATCTTTAATAGATGATTTATACCTAAATCTGCCGCAGAAAAATTGCCCTTATCTTTCACGTTCGGTCCTTTTTCACGAACCAAGGTAGCTTCAGCGATTCTAACTCCATCGATTCAGCGTAACAACATTCGCCGATTCATCTTGACTGCCCACTTCACTTGCCATTAAATAGCAACTCCCATTAATATAAATCACGGTTTCTTCACAGAAAGCGGTTTTATAATCTCACAAGGGTTAAAAGAAAATTTTCCCTAGAGGGTTGAATCGCGAATACAACCCGTAACAAAGGAACTTTTACATCGAACAGAAAAGGCAGCCGGAAAAATGTTCAGTGTGAATAAGTAATAAAGTTAGTTCATACCTCTAGTAAAAACTCTTTTTATGACGAATTATAATTTTAAAATAAAATAATTAAGCTCAGCACTTGTGAATAAAACATTTACTTGTGTTTCAATTTATCAGAATATTAATTCAAAGAGAGTGACTAGAATAATTATACATCAACTTTAAAATGAATTTAGAACAACTATAGCAACCGAAACCTTGCGTTTTCGCACATTCTGAAAACACTGTTAGCAAAAAACTGACTACGGTTATTTTTTTTTTATTATTATTCAAGTGATTTTTATCAAAAGAAAAAAAAAGAAGCATCTCTTCTTTCCATCCGCGTGGCCTGACGTCACCACTCCCATCCCCACGCCATAACGCGCAAGAGGGCGAGATTTAACGCACCAGATAAACTTTCCCTGTCTTCCGGCAAAGGGCACAAGTGAAATATCAGAAGTGCAACTCTGAAGGAACGTAGATATTCTTATTCCTGTCTTAACTCGTTAGGCGCTAAGAGATACATAAAAGTGCCTCCTACATTTCAAAAATGAAATTTTTCGCTCTCCTTCTGGGATCTCCCCCTCCCCCTTTCACTAACGTGGAAAAGGATATAATCATCTTACACCACTCACTGAGCGAGGGTGTCATGCTTTGGCGAAGAAGCAGCACTCTGGCGATCAAAGTAAAAGTACTCTGGGGTTTTTTTACAAATTTATTTTAACTCTTGTACACTTTTCTCCTATTTACTACGAATAAAAAAACTGTAATTTGACTGATATATGTTTTTCTCAGGATAAAATGTGTACAGCAATACCTCGACTTACGCGAATTCGGAGATGCGCAATTATTAAATCTCATCGATCCGGGTTTTTTTTTTCAATTCCTACTATTAACTCACACTCTCTATATATTTATTTATTTATCTTGATGGAATTTTCAATCGTTCATAAAATACATTTTAAAGCATTCGATTGAGCTGAAATTTTATATACATGATTATTTGGGATGGCTATACAATAATTTAGTTATAATTAATAAAAATTAATTGATTTAAACTAATTATTTAAGGAATTACAAATACAGCCCCGTTGGCATCATTTTTGGCGACTTGGTGATCCTTTTGGCGACTTGTGTCAAAACTTGAAAAGATTTTTTTTCTCACGTTTGAAAGCATTCAGTTGAACTGAAATTTTATAGACGCGATTGTTTTGGATGACAATACGATACTTTAATAATAATTAATAAAAATTGATTACCACTTAATGTTGTGATTCTGTCCTATATATATACATATTTATATTAATTATAACTATTTAATAAAAAGTAGCTAAAATAAAACTTTGGTTGTTGATCTAAATAGGAATTAAGTTTAAAAAAAATTTTATATTACTCGTTCTCATTTCTAAAACTCAGGTGCAATCAGTGCCTGAGCCTGATGAAATTGATAACTGGATTGAAGAAGCTACCAATCTTGCCAGGCAAATACATTTAGAAGTGGATAGAGTTGATGTTCAAGAACTGCTCGATTCCCACCATCAGGAGCTGACAATGGATGAGCTCATAGAAATGCATGAGCAAGAGCTTGAGTCTGTAGACCCAGTTCAATCAGACGATCAAATGACGGTTGGGAAATTGACAGAAGGCCTTAGTTTAATTGAAAATGGGTTACACACACACACAAATTTTAGAAAATATGGACTCCAACGAGGAGCGTATTTCTTTAACAAAACAAGGAATCAAAAAAAAAAAAATTAGTATGCTACGAGAAAAGTTTTCTGAAGAGAAAAAAAAGCTTTGATCCAGAAAACAACATGTTAGATTTTATGAAACTTTCTGCATCAAAATAACTTCGACTTGCGATTTTGTATTTGTATTATCTAAGATTTTACTAAATATTTCTCTTTCTTTTCTTCGAAATTAAAATATTCTTTCATCACCAGTCTTACGTAAAATGAATTTATTTGTAAAGGGTGTTTTTTTTAGGTATAGAACTTTAAATTGCAATAAAACAACGATGTACTATTCGATTGACATGAATTTTTTTTATTCGAAAGATAATCTTGTGGCATTGCATTTTAAATATGATTTCTGCCAAAGGACTGCCACGGCTGGCTCGGATGTAGTCCAATCTGGACGTCCAATTTTCGATGACTTTTTCCAACATTTGTGGCCGTATATCGGCAATAACACAGCGAATGTTGTCTTCCAAATGGTCAAGCGTTTGTGGCTTATCCGCATAGACCAATGACTTTACATAGCCTCACAGAAAATAGTCTAGCGGTGTTAAATCACAAGATCTTGGAGGCCAATTCACAGGTCCAAAACGTGAAATTAGGCGGTCACCAAACGTGTCTTTCAAAAAATCGATTGTGGCACGAGCTGTGTGACATGTTGCGCCGTCTTGTTGGAACCACAGCTCCTGGACATCATGATTGTTCAATTCAGGAATGAAAAAGTTAGTAATCATGGCTCTATACCGATCACCATTGACTGTAACGTTGTGGCCTTCATCGTTTTTGAAGAAGGATTCCACCAGCCCATAAAGCGCAGCAAACAGTCAGTTTTTCTGGATGTAACGGTGTTTCGACATACACTTGTGGATTAGCTTCACTCCAAATGCGGCAGTTTTGTTTGTTGACGTAGCCATTCAACCAGAAGTGCGCTTCGTCGCTAAACAAAATTCGCTTATGAAAATCGGGAACAACGGCAATCTCGTTTTGGGCCCATTCGACGAATCTACGCCTTGCTTGATGATCGTTTTGATGAATTGCCAAACCAAACTGAGAATAAATCACTTGACAGCTGTTAAATCGGTCGCCATCTTGGAAAGTAATGCCAACTTAAACTTCTATACCTGGAAAAAAAACACTCTTTATTTATAGGCGAAATTATACCCCGACTTACGTGGTTATCACTCTGTCCCACCTATCGCGTAAGTTCGGGGTATTACTGCATTTGCTAGAGGGAGAGCTGTGGTCTTCAAACTTTTCACAATGCGTACGTACCCTTAAAACGAAAATAATTATACGTTCCCCATTATCAATATACATATATAGGAAAAAAGCGACTCACTCGCTCACTCTTCACGAGATTTTCGGAACTATAAGGCTTACAGACTTATAATTTGGCAAGCTTGTTTCTTTTCTTGGGTAGAAATAGAAATTCGTTAAGAAGAGGTTTTGCAGAAATCGACTACATGTGACGCGGAAAGAGGTTACAGACGTTTAACAAAATTAAAAATCCCATTTTAGAACTACACTATCTACCAATAAGCATTTCGACACCCATGCAAATAAGGGTATCTGCTGTCCTGACCTATGTCACACTTTTTGTACTTAAATATCGAATAGGAAATAGCATTGGCATCAATTGCATGCAAGATGCCCGAAATTCGAAGTATTACTTCAAAAAAGGTATAGTTATTGTATATCATAGAAATGACTGATCCTTAAGATATCCGACTACGTGCGGAACCGTGACTTTGCAAAAGCCATAAATGGATAATTTTCATGATATTTAGTGTCACTCAGATTAAAATACATGCATAAAATTGTTTTAAAGACATTTTGACAAAAAAAATTATTTAAATGTAATATTTTGGGAAAAAATTAACTTAGAATAATCTTTTTTCCAAATGTTCTCCTTTTGTGAAAAATGCTTCTATTATAATAATATTTTGCCTGTATATAGCTCAGACCTCTCTACAGAGGCTCAACTAGAATTTTTGAAATATATAGCTTAGAAGTGGGTTTATTCATATTTTATGACAACAGAGGGGAGCAATTTTGAGAAAAAAAACGCCAATAATTATTTCAATTGGAGGTAACTTTGAAAATAATGTGAATTTTTCAAAAATTCTAGGTAAGCCTCTGTAGAGAGGTCTGAGCTATATACAGACAAAATATTATTATAATAGAACCATTTTTCACAAAAGGAGAACATTTGGAAAAAAGATTATTTTAAGTTAATTTTTTGCCAAAATATTATATTTAAATAAATTTTTTTTGTCAAAATGTCCTTAAAACAATTTTATGTATGTATTCTAATCTGAGTGACTCTAAATATGAAAATTATCCATTTATGCGCTTTTTTAAAATCACGGTTCCGAACGTAGTCGGATACCTTAAGAGGCATATTTAGTGAGTTAAACATTCCAAAATCGACAGTAGCTTTTGTGATTAAAAAGGGGTAGGTGAATGGTGATTGTAGGGATGTGCTTCAACCCAGCAGACCTACGAAATTAAGAGATAGAGACCGACGAATGCTGACCAAATAAATTCGGAAAACCCACACCAAACCGATGACCATATACTCCAGGAGCTCCAACAAGCATCCGGGACTATTGTCTCGACAAATACATTCTACAAGGATTTGTGCTTAGTTTCAATGGTCGTGCCGTCGCCCATATATATATATAAGTCTTTGATTACCAACTCCAACTACGTTGCCCGGTTGAGATGATGCAAGGCACTTTGAAACTGAACCGTTGATGAGTAGAAACAGGTTCCGTGGAGTGATAAATCAAGGTACAATCTCTACCAGTTGAATGGAAGAGTCTGGGTTTGTCGTTATAGCCCGGAGAACGCCCTTTGCCAGAATGGATTGTGTCTAAGGTAAAGTTAGGTGGGAGTCTGGGAATTTTTCAAATGATATGGACTGAGACCCTTGATCCAAATTCATGGTAAGCTCGACGCCGATTCCTACTCAACTATTCAAGACAACAATGTGCTTCTTACGCTGTGGTAATTTTACGGGTCGGATCATTGTTACTTCCAGCATGACAACGCCACTTGTCATGTTGTGAGGTCCACCATGGATTGGTATGATGATAATGTGGTAAACCGACTGGACTTGCCACCCCAAAATCCATAGTTGAATCCTATATAAAACGTCGGGGATTTGTTAGATCACCTTATGAAGGGGAGCAGAAATCACTCAAAATCGATGAAAAAACTTACATGTCTTCTCCAAGCCGAGTGGAAGAAAGTACCATTGTACATCGTCCAAAAACTTTTGGAAAGAATGCCCCGGAGGGTAAAGGCTGTAATTGCCTCAGGTGGAGGTCCTACCAATTATTGAATATGAATAAGCTTTGCTTATCTCTTTTATCACAGGTGTCCAATTACTTATTGATAGATAGCGTATTAGACGTACAGACTTTGTGAAGGATCTATACGCGACCTTCGAGCTAATCCTCTTGGGAAATCAGAGCTATCAATTCGCGTTATTCACAACCAGATCTTCGTAATAAGATAATCGTGATATGTAAATTAACTCACTATAAATAGGCGAGGTTTTTCTAGCTTTAGAAGGAGAAGGAGCGGAGATATACTCTAGTCGGGTGAGATTGCTATATTTTAACTATAGAGCTTTGATTATAAATAGAAGGAAACCTAAAAGTGACGATTGTTCCCTCAGATTGAATTACGGTTAGATTCAATTAGATAAAAGTTAGATCCTGAATTAATAGAAGGATCCAGTTTGTAGTCGACTCATCGCTCACGCGTTTCTGTCGTTGTTCCACTTTCATGATTTTTATTGAGACATTCTCATATTATTAGTTGAAATTATGTCTGTTCTTAGTGTTGAAATAAGCAGATTAGATTTGAATCATGTCGAGGGTTTCTTTCCTTCCCTACCCACATCTAGGTGCTCTCGAAAGAGGTTGGGGCCTCTCACAACTTGAAATTTGGCAGGTATATATCTTTTGTTGCAATTCACTTAAATTATTTCAAAATATTGAATGAATTCTGACCTCAATAAATTTCTTTTAATCCTCCTATATTGATTGCTGTATTTTTCTAAATATCCGAGTGGAGAACGGGTAAACCTACTGGTGTGCATACAGGGAAAGGGGGAAGAGATTTTTAGTTCATTCAAACTTTCGTTTGCTTTAAAAAGTCTTGGACTCAAACTGTTCCTGACATCACGTTAATAATTTTCAAAAACTTTCACCTTTTTTAAAAACCATAATTGTACCTGCCATGTGTCTGAATTTTACCTGAAGTGATGTCATTGAATGGCATTATACTAACTTTCGACTATTCTAGTGACATTTGAAGTGGTGCAGTTTTTATTCCGATAAAGGATTTACAGAACTGAAAGTATGGAATGGGTGTTACGCCAGAATTAAGAAAAGGATTTCAGTTGCTACTTGAGATATGTTCATGTTTCTTCCCAGCTTTTTTTAAGGCTAGCTCTGTAATGTATGCAATGTTAATAAAAATCAGCCAAAGTAAAAAAAATCGCTAAACAGAGATTCGTCTTTTGATATACTTTAGAAACCACATATTTTTTTTTAATTCATAAACACTATACATTATTTAAAAAATAATTAGCCACATCTTTTTTTGTAAATTAATTTCTATTTATTTTATGTGTGTGTGTATCAAAAAGAAATCTGCAAGGAAAACAGGAAAATAAAAACATTGTCCACGAATGCACTGTATATATATATATTCAACTTTAAAAAATAATTTTATATTAAAATTAATGAACTTTTTAATGAGATTTTTTTAATTTTGAACCTGCACGTAATTTTATACATACATTGTTTTATAACCAGGAATTTTAAGCATGGACTATACCATATGCTTACTAAAATTTAACTACTGATAAAATCTGTTAATTTTAGCTGAGTTTTTTGTTAGAAAAATTACGGCAATTTTTTATTGCTCTATGTGAGTTAGACACCCGATAAAACCAGCTCAATTCCATTGAATACCGTAAAATGTGCTAAAATAGATAATAATTTGAAAAATTTCCCGAAATATTTTAAAAACAAGGAGAAAAAAATCGAATCACAAGAGAAAAAGTTCGCTAAATAGGAAGTAGACTTCGTTATTTGGAGGTTATTTTACGAAGAAAATGGTAAAATCCTCTTGGTTCTAGCAAAAAGTTCGCAACATACAGGTTCATTATATGGAAGTCCTACTATACCTCTCCCGCAATTGCAATCAGTAGATAAAAGAGTTACAAGACACTCATGTAGATCAAAGGTCGACAACCTTTTATCTGTGGCGTGCCAACCAATCTATCCATATGATTCAGCGTGCCCCACAGTAGGACGTTTTTGAAACAATTCTATTCACTCGATAATAAGAGGAGAAGTCAATAAATTAGATTTACAGTTTTATTATATGTACTATAATTTTGAATTATTTAAAGATATTTCTAGACATAAAAATAAACAGCATAAAATGTAACTTTTTTTAACCAAAATATTTTTAAAAAATTTAAATTTTACATATATTAGGTGTCTTTAAGCATATTTATTAAAAATTAAAATAGACAACATAAAATACAAGCATTTCCCTTCATTGGAGTTCAATAAAGAGATAAATAAAAATAGTAATGCGAACCTAGTACTTGCGCCTCTCTACTTTCACATCGCAATCTGTGACTTAATGATTGACATGATTTGAGCGCGCATACAGTAGTTATATACATATATTATATAACTTTGTGGTCTGGAAATATTTTTCATAGATATATAGAACCAAAAGCGGAAAGCTGAATACATGCAATTTTCGCTCTTCAAACAATTAAACCTCTCCATCAATGCCATTTAATAATTTACAAAATTCCTGAAGATTTATCTTTCGTAATTTCGTAAATGTCTATAGCTCTGAAGATGCCAGTCACATAAGAACCATCACAAATTTATCAACTTCCATCCACTCAAAAAATGACAAATTTGTAGAGTAGCGCAGATTGCCACTGAGAATTGGAAGGCGTGCCATAGGTTGCTGACCCCTGATGTAGATAGAGATTACCGTGAGCAGATAGCTCTAGTGATTTTTTTTTTTTGGTTACTTCTCCATTCACAATCATGAATTCGTTTGCTTCTTGGACGTTTTTTGAATGTCTTTTTCTGCCTGAATTCAATGTTCGTTATCTATACCTAGAGCTACAAAGTTAACACCTAACCTTCCACATTCCCGCTACCTAACAGAAAAATTGCGCCCAGATAGATTTAACTTCCATCAGCCTCTACGAGACAGAGGTGGCCGTGGTAGCCTAGTGGTCATGGTATCGGATCGTCGCTGGCTTGTCACGAGTTCGAGCCCAGTACCACTAAAGACCCGCCGTGTAGAGGTACAATGAACATCAAATCTATTGAGATCTCAAACGTCCTCTCGATGGTGTGGTGTGATAGTTAGGAGAAGGGGAAGCGAGCTCAAGTGTCGTCCTCGTCACTTGACCATGGTCCAAAATGACGGGGTCCGTTGCCAAAAGCCCTCGTGTAGCTGAACAGTATGACGTAAAAATTCACTCACTCACTCTACGAGACGGATCTTCTATGGGATCAATATTCACACAAGCGATTTGACTGAAACATTGCCAGTCACCAGTTCGTGAACCACTTGGCTACCACCACGTCAGCTCAGTTTAGTTCTAATGTAACTTTAATCAGAACCAGTGGCACACACAAGGGGGAGAGGGTTCAGACTCCCCCCTTGTGTGCGCCACTCTCTCATAGCCCTTGATTTTCTTTTCCGATTGATTATAAGGCTATGTATATAGTACGTAAAATTTAATTGTTTGTTATTAGTCATTATTTTTATTAATTAATACTAATTTTTTTATTCAAAAATTTATTTTTTATTTTTTTATTTTATTTATATTTTTTTTTTTTTTTTTGGTTCCCAAAATCGACAAAATCAAAAGAATACTTTGGGCGTCGTATTGAGGTACGATACGAGAATGGTAGACTTTCGACCCTGAAGCCCCCTCCCTCCCTTGAATAATTTGTGTGTGCGCTACTGGATTGCACCTAAGCTTGTACACACACACACACACTTTACTCACTTTATTCTAACCCCATACAACTTAATATACTCTGGATTTAAACAGCTAATTATTCGATGAAGTGTCAACTTAAATCGAAAAAATTTCAAATCATTCTCTTATAATCGTCTTAAGTGAGTTAATCGAAACAAAAGGCACAACAATTATTTTTTAAAAAAATGCTTAATTGCTATATTGTTGCAAGTTAAAATAAAATGAGCATAAAAAGAATATATTTAAAAAATTTCGCCAAACTTGGCACCATCTTCAACGGTAACCTCCTCAGCGCGCCTTGCATAGGATACTCCACATTAAAGAACGCCAGGGCCTTAAACGCGCGCAAAGGCAAAACCCCCTACTCTCATATAATTAAAGAGAGGGAGAGAGAGAACAAGGCAGCTTCGGAAAGAAAACAAATGCCGCTTTGCACCCCTCCCGCCCAATGATGAGTATGATGGAAAATATGGTTCCGCGAAGTAAAGTAGTTCCTCGCAAAACTTCAATTTGCATCCTCCGGCTTATGTCTACATACTTAATGTTGGCCAAAGCTGACACTCTAGAGGGGGTAACTGCATTAGGGCCGATCAGCAACTTAGGAAAAGAGGGCACGTGCCCCCACCCTCCTTCCCGTGGTAGACCCCTCTTTTCCTCTTCTTTATGTAAAATCACTCTGCGCGCTATCCTTTTAGCTACTACCTTTGCGCGTAATGTTACACGCATGGACGACTTGCACGAGATGCTTGTGTTAAAGGGGGTTCTTTTACAGTGTCGGGGGGATGGAATAAAATAAGGGGAGGGGAGAGGTGCTGCTGAAGTTCCGCAGATGTTGCCACGACGGGGTGAGAAATTATGGTATCGCTAGAGCACTTTTAACAGGATCACCCCATCCCCCCTTTCCCCACTCCCAGTTCATATTTAAAGATGTTTTTTGGTATGCAACAAGGAAAAGTACAATTGGTATAAGTCGTGAGCTCGGAGAATACATTTCCCCCTTTATGTTTCCCGGGTTGAGGGGGATTTAAACTTTTCTTTAGGTATTCAAATTAAATTAAGATTGAGATTCGATGTATCAAAGGGGTTTTTTTCTTTTGTGTATAGTTCTTCAAGCTTTTTTTTTAATTGAGTTGATATAAATTTATCTTTAAGAGGTATTTATTTTCAAAGTGAATCAAATATCAAGCACTTTTTTAATGATAATATGGGAAGTTAACTTTTTTTTTGGATAATTCGATTTCTGGAACAATCTTGAAAATAATTAATAACGGGAATACTCTCAAAATTGTTACACGAGCATGATTAAATATGCAGTTCAAATTTAAAATAACAACAAATATATAATTGAACTAATTATGACGAATTTTTTTCGCTTCGTGTTGTTATGAGTAAAAAGATTACAATATTTAGCAATTTTATCTTTCATTTAATGTGCTCTATAACTGATTGTATAATATCGAAGTACCAAGCGTTTATTTCGATTGGTTATACGTAAGAACATATTTTATGTGAATAGTTCTGTTTCTGATAAATAGTTCGGATAAGTTTACAATTGATAGGAAATAAATAAATGAGAACATAAAATGAAGAATTTAAAATTAAACAATTAAGTCCCTAATGAACATATATATGAATATAAAAATATTATGCATTTAAATTTTAGTAGAATTAAGGTCATAAAGAAACGCACATTTATAAATTAACATTTTATACGTATATACAATCTCTTATTAATTATTCTTTGTACAATTTACATTCGCTGGTGAAAATCTGCTTTTTCCTACTCTAATGAGTTAAAAATGGTTAAAAATACTTCTAACATAATGTATCCTTTGAGCAAAGTAGTTTTCAAATCGAACGTTTAAGGATTGCTCTCATCAGTGGCGTAACGTACACCCCCGCAACCACCGCACCACGGGGTGCCCGACTCTAGGGAGACCAAAGCCTGAGCGATGCCAAATACATAAGATCCTGCTTGGGGCCCAAAACCCGACAGGAGGGGCCTAATATTCCACGTTATGCCATTGCTTCTCATAATAAAAGAATTAAAAAAAATTTCCTTAAATATATCGTAGATAAAAAGACATTTTAACTAAACACAAAATCGTCTCTAATAAGTTGTTATAGTATATCTTCATTCGTTATAGCAATATTTGGATATTTATGTCGTTGTATTTTTCATATGATTTCCCTTCCAAATAAGACTCAAGCAGCGCAATTTTCTTAATGCATGATAAATTCGTTTATCAAGGACAAAATGACATGGCACTTGTTAAGCGTAACTTAAATACAAGGAAAATTATTGATAAATTTTTTTAAAAAAACGATAAAATTACTAACAGACAATAAAAAAAAAAAAAAACATTTTAAAAATGCACAAGGATTTTTTTTTAAAATTTTCAGTTGAAGGATGGCAGTTTTACGACATTCAGTACAAACAAGTCATCCGATTTGTAACTAACCTCTTAAAACAAAAGTATCACCAATTCCCCCCCCCTCCAGGTATTCATAGAAATGGAAACTTCATACAGATTTAATTGTTCCGCTAATTATAAGAACACCATAACTTACATTGCTCTGAAACATTATAATAAATTCTTAGCCCGGGAACAATCATTTATAAAAGCTCAATTGTCCTTTAATCGAACTGAAGGAAGCTAACCGTTTATAATTATAACTCGTGTAATAATGATTTATATCTTCAGCCGCCCATATTACTTTTTCCTCTTATCCCCCTTGTCGCGTCCCGACGACCACGGGTGTTGGAGGGTTCGAGTAAAGATCAGCCATTGATGCAATTAACACAATTTTATTTACTATATCACTTAATAGCCTTAAACAACTTGATTAAAAATGTGTGATTGATTGAATATTAACGTCGCACTGTTCAGCTACACGAGGGCTTTTGGCGACGGACCACGTAATTTTGAACCATGGTCAAATGACGTGGACGACACCTGAGCTGGCACCCCCCTCTCCTAACTACCACACCACACCAACGGGAGGACGTTTCAGCTCTCGACAGATTTAACGTGCATCGCCCTACACGGCAGGTCTTTAGTTGTACAGGGTTCGAACCCGTGACAAAACAAGCCACGGTCCGATACCTATACCACTCGGCTACCGCGGCCACTTGAAAATGTGTGACGGGGCTTTATCGTGTCTTCTATTAAATCCTCTTGGGAAATCTTTGGGGCCAGAATAGAAATACTTTCCAACCAACCCAAGAAGAGAACGCGATTATGCAGATTAGAAACTTATATATGTTGGAGCTTTAGTATTAGAATGGGGTTCTATGAAGAGGTTCTATGAGGAGGTCTAATAGTGCTAGTGATGTTCTATGAGTGTTAAGTGAAATTCCAAAGAAGGAGAATTCGAAGTGAATTCGAAGCCCCAAGATTATCCATTTGCCGGAGCAAGTTGGACCAAGGATTATATTGATGATATAAGGACTGTAGTTGTTTGCCGTGGAATAGCGGTAAGATAGCTAATATTAAACTTAATACTAGAGCGGATTCTAGTAAAGCTAGGGAATCATCTATAAATATAGACTCGGTGGTTTATTGCACTATTTGTTAGAATGGCGTTTATGTCTCATCACTCCTGATCATAAGCCTCCTAGACTTGTGTTGCTTTGCTGAAATAAACTGAGATAACAATAAACTAATTTTAGTAGGGAATCTCTGAGTAATCAATCTTTCATCCCTTCAAACTTAGGTCGCATGTATGATGAAGAGATGATACCCACAGCCCATGGGCTATCACAAATGTACTTACACCACTAAACCCGAGGAGCAATCAACCTTAATCAATTAAATATGATAGAAATAAAAGCCCTTATCTAATCTCCTGAGCGGTCTTGCTTCAATACTTGAATAATATTCCACTTAAATTAACTATGCGATCTCCGATCGCTAACGCTATGTTTTCTGCTATCTCAACTTTCAGCCATCATTTCGCCTACTCTACGACTAACACTTAAATAGAAGTTCTTAATTTACATAAAACCAAGTCTTTTTTCAACTGAAATCACAGTTAAAAAGATTATTTTGGCCAAGAGGATCAGTAAAAAGCCCGAATAGAACCCGTTGCACCCTTAAGCAATTTAATTTCTTTCGTTCTAAATAATAATAAAAAAAAATATGCATTTTTAAAATCAGATTAAGGGGGAAATATCTTGAAATTTGTTTCGAATAAATTAAATCATTTTTTAACTCAAACTATTGGTTTTGAAATTATTTGCTTTTCCACGTATAACTTTTTATTTATAATTCATGCTTTTATCCAGTATTGTTTCCAGATAAGTGTTTCAATGGCAGTTTTTAATAAATAACATTGTATCAGAAACTTATTTAAGATGACACTAGATTAAATATTTTTTTGTTATTATTTGAAAAAGAAATTTTACTAGTTAAAATACAAAATTAATAGAAGAAAGAAGACTAGGAAAATTTTCATTATGAAATATAGTTACTATAATCACAGAGAGATAGATTTAGAATGTGTTATAAGCAAATACATGTTCTCTCTTATCTCTATGCTTTCCATGAATGGAAAAACAGACATAAATACCTCATCTTATCTATGTAATTTTCATACGATTTAAATTTTCTTCATAATATAAATGCCTGTTCTAGAAAAAAGAAAAACTTGAAATGTTTGCTTTTTCCACGTCTTGAATCTGAAAACATACAATATATAAAATACTCAAGTTTATTCTGCTATTTTTATATCAACAATTAAGTAAATCTTATTTAATCATTAATAGCGGGAATAGTTTTTTCATACTGTATAAAATTCTTGGCAAGTTTATGTATCATTATTCACTCTCACATTTATAATTAAAATTTAATTAAAAATGTTATTGAATCAGATTATAGCTCGTATTTATAGCCAGGTTTTAACAATGTCATTTGTCAATTATTAAATAAACTTAATATTTGATATTTGGTATGAAGTTAAATTACTTACGACGACATTCTTTTTTATAGAAAACAGATTCTTTAGAATTCCTTTTATTCGCCATTACTGATAAAAGCACCTTTCATCAAGGTACTTCATTTTCCTGTTAGAGTAAAGCATTGGAAAGGAATTTTGCAAGTATATATTGTTCTAGCTTTATATTACGATATTGTTACATGTTTGATTGTCTTTTCCTGCAAGAAAGGTCAAACAGAAAGATTCTTTCAAAGTAAATCGTAAATTATTCTGGAATTCTGTGCTATAACAGATTTATTTCAACTGACTGTAAATAACACTCACATATAATTCTACAATAGCTCTGATTCAAAAATCGTACAATTACTGAACACAGAAATTCAAATCCATAATCATTAATTTGCATAAAGCAAATGGAACCCACATTCATTGTCAAATGCTTGACTCCAGTGTTCCTTCCAAACATTGGTCATTTACCTTACCAAATAATCCTCCTAGTTTCTTCTGGATTTTTCTAGGAGCGCATTACAAATTTGTAAGAAATTTCATTAATATTTACAGTTTGTGAAAAATAAACTTTTTCACTTGCATTCTTTCCCTGCGGACCCTTTTGTGGAATATTTTGAAAATATTATGCATTTATAATCGCCCTACCTTAATTCGTATGTAAACAAACTTCATGATCAATGCTTGCATAAAAAATTTCATTGTAAAGTAATATTCAAGACTCACTTCACTATCACTTGCACCAATCTGGCGCAACTTTTATTTCCTATCGCTGCAAACTCCACGATCTGACCGAAAAGTATCTCGTGATTTCAGGCGCGGAAGAAAATATTCCAAAAAACGGTGAAGAAGGTGCTCTAGATACAAGATAAGGCGAATGAAGAAATGGACATCATTTTTCCTGTTGGTTTCTTGCCGGTGCGATAGCACAGACGCTGATCCGAGAAATGCATTCTTGAGTAGGAAAAACATTCAGAAAACTGAACCATATATGTATAAGGAAAAAAATGTTTGCTTCCCTTCTTCATTTTGTTAATGTAGGGTTGAATGCTGTGTTTTGGATTATTATTTTTTTTTTGAATCTCAAGTACTCGGAGAGCAGTTCCTTTTTTTTTACATAGATTTGTCAGAAGTTTTTACATGCATGTTAGAAAATTTTGGTATATATATATATATATATATTCTAATTATTTACACTTTTACTAAAAAATTACTAAATCATTGGCGATCTAGTGAATTGGCAAAAAAGATGCTTTAGGAAGTTTATATGAACTAAGCTAATTAAGCGATGTTCCCCAATTTGATTTCATTTATATTTATGTCAAAGTTTTAGAATCCTATTTTAAGACGGTCATTTACATTGCGTTCCCTTTTTATTCTAACACTGAATTATGATATTTTATAATTGTTTTATAGGCGTATGTTCCCCACCCTTCGGATCTCCTTCACTGGTTTGGACTTCTGCACCCCAAGCGGATTATCAGCCAAATACGCTGTTCTGCTTGACATCGTCCCTGTGGACCAGAAACGGTACCGTTACGCGTACCATCGATCATCGTGGCTAGTAGCAGGAAAGGCTGACCCTCCTTCTCCGGCTCGTCTTTACACTCACCCCGACTGTCCATATACAGCGGATCAGCTTCGAAAACAAGTGGTTTCTTTCGAAAAAGTCAAGCTGACTAACAACGAGATGGACAAACAGGGACATGTGAGTGGTCAATGTGTGCATGAGATGTATTGCATTAACAAGACGAAATATGATTATTTGTTTTGTCACATAATATTTTAATGATCCACTTAACCGATTGTTGTTAAAGATGGAGAAACTTATATAACTAAAATGTGAATCATAATTTTTTTTGTATGTAATTTTATAATAATTTAAAATTTTTACTCTGTAAATACTAATAAGCATGAAACATGGTAAACTTTTAAATAACATTTATTGGGGAAATGTGAGTGTGTGTGTTTTTTAATGTTAAAATTCTAGTCAAACACGATGGTTAAATATATGAATTGAAAATTTTTTAACTTTTTTTAAATGTTTGTTTAGATGGCAAACCATGTTCGAAACTTAATATAAGGTACACTCGGGTTTGATTATGAAGTTGGTGTTTCTTAAGGAGGGAAACTAAAGTATTACTAGATCTATTTTGTGCAAAAAAATGAACTGAGCATCTCAGCGGTGCAACGTCCCATGAGGGCCAAGGCTTACAGTGCCTATTTCAGTTTTCGTGACCTTAAGTGCATGTGCAGATGTTCCAGTCAGGTGGTCAGTCTAACTCCCTGTGTTTAGTTCCCAAGCACAAGCTTTGTACTCTTTTATTGACTCACTGAAAAGATGAAAGGCTGAGTCGCCCTTGCTCAGAGTGAGATTTGAACCCCGGACCTGTGGCGTAGAAACGCGATACACTACCACTCAGCCGCTGGGCTTCATGCAAAAAAGTACTACCTTTATTCTCATATGGTATATTTGAGAGCGAGTAATAAAAGAGGTTTTTTTTGGATATCGTAGCACATACCGATCTATATATTTCTAGAGTTGATCTGGTTTAGCAGCAATGAGGGGGGGGAGCTAAGCCAGTCGTTCC
The DNA here is from genome assembly GCA_019973935.1 of Trichonephila clavipes. Taxonomy (NCBI): domain Eukaryota; kingdom Metazoa; phylum Arthropoda; class Arachnida; order Araneae; family Nephilidae; genus Trichonephila; species Trichonephila clavipes. The sequence continues at coordinate 129,834 of BMAU01015608.1, forward strand.
CCAGTCATTTATTATACGAGTTCAAAAGATGCGTGCGCATAAAATCATGCACTGTCCTGTTGGAACGTGGCCGCAAGCAAACTCATAAAGTAAGAGAAAACAATTGACTCCCAAACCTCAATGACATAATGCAGACTAGTCATCATACCGACAACGCGCACCAGGAATTGCGAGATGAATCCTATATCATCCCAAACATAATACCGCGTGCACAACCAGTATTGCTATAAGTAGCAATTAAGCAACTTCTCACCACGGTGTCTCCAAAATAACTCAACAATCGTAATGCTGTCGGTAAAAGTGTAATTTATCTGTAAAGTCTGTGTCATCGGTTAGGTTGTCAGCGTTGTGCATTCAAAGCACCATGGTACACATAAACGCATGTGGTATTGCGACAGAGGTCATCGCAGCAACGGATGCCTTGTGAACATTTCTCTGTGCTGCATGCGACGTTGAAAGGTACTTGGGGGCACCGATTGATGTGAAAAAAAGCCTTATTTGTTATAATACGGTTTCTAAAATATTATGAAATGGACTCCAAACTGATAGGCGCGCAATATGCGTGTCATCACGTATCGTGATGTGACGAGGCTAGAGCAATTGGTATCGTAGGCTAGTCATTCCTTCTTACATCCGCCTATTACAGATTCGCTATTTGGTTACGTCTGGTACGATCACAGATTTCTCGGCAGGATAATCCATCTTCTCTGAGTAGACTATAATTCGCCCTTGGTCTAACTCAAAAATGTGCTCTTTGAGGTGTGCTAAAACTGCTCACGTTAAACAATTGCATGATAAAGCAGTTTTAGCCCTTCAAAATGGCACTCTTTTCATTTAAAAAAATAAGCACAGTTATATTCTCTCTCCCTCTTTTCGAAAATAGAGAGGGTGTGTGTGTGTGTGTTTTTAAACATACTACCATGAAAATTAAAAGACTTTTTTTTAAGATTTCAATCTACATATATATATATATATATATATATATATATATATATATATATATATATATATATATATATATTATATAATCAGATTTACAAAACAAACAAAAATGGTATTAAAATCAGAGTTGGTAAAAAATTCGATTTTGCTTGTTTAGAATTACGACCCAGAACATATCGAGTAGATAATCATTGATTCTATGATTATCTATTGAATTGTCGCGAAAACCTAAATCTAATCTTGTTAATAAAGGTTCTGCAGAAATTTATTAAGGTTTTATGAATCCTCAGCATTACTAAAGTTTTATATCAGTCTTACTTTAGATGTTTAATGATATGAAGTGTATGGTTAAAAAAAATCTCTAATTGCATACAAAAGTGGTCAATTGTGTATGAAAGTTAAATATGTATAATTCACAAACTAAAACAATCTGTATGTGCACAATCCAAATTAAAATAAGTAAGTTTTAAAAAGTACAACAATCTTCTTGCAATACAAAATCAAGTTAAAATACATATTTTGCATTCGCAAATTATTAAGAGTTTTTGTAATACATACTTAATTAAAATATCAACATAGATTTATAAATTAGTATTAAAAAAATAAGATATGAAAATTATTTATATCACCCTTATATCTAACTGCTTGATCTCTGCTCGCTTTTTTCTTTAGATCGTGCTCAATTCCATGCACAAGTACCAGCCTCGAATCCATCTGGTACTTTTGCGTCAAGACAGTCATGGTTCTGTACTCATATCGGACTTAGAACAAGAAAAGTTCAGGACATATATCTTCCCCGAAACCGTATTCACGGCGGTAACTGCGTACCAAAACCAACTGGTAAGGGAAAAAAATCTTAATATACATATATATTTTTTAATCTTTTTTTCCTGTAATCCTAGAGTTTTAAAACACAGAGTTATATCTGTTTATTTATAGCTTATTTCAGTGGCGTAACAGAGAATATTAGAGCCCCCCTGAAAAGTCAAATTTTAGGCCACAAGTTGGATCTCACAATGGATCGCATCTTGTTGTCAGTTAAGCTTTGGGCCCCCTTGGAACCCTGCCTACCCCGCAATGGGGGGTGTACGTTACGCCACTGGCTTATTTGGGCCTAATGTTGAAATATTGAATCTAGACTTCAAGCATCTTTTTATATACAAAAATGCCCCAATACTTAACTCGTTTACATTTTATTTACTTACACAAGATCTTCGTAACCTGTTTCAAAAAAACATTTTATAGACCCTAACAAGAAATATTTTTAATAATAGAACATATAGCCATATTCCATTCAGATTATCAGAAATTAGTAGAAAAAGGGCAAAGCCAAATTGATTTTTCAACGTAGAAAAAAATTAGAATCGACAAAATCATAAATTACACAATCCCATTCAGTCACACTCATAATGGATGGTATGCAAATCACCTATGGACCACTTGAAATCCATATAAGCAGTCTCATCATTAAATCATTAAAATCGTTAATCATTAAAATAATTGTCCCGTCAAACAATAACACCACAATTGCGCACCAGTCTTTCATCAATCGCTACATTAGTATGAAATGTGACATGGTTTATACCACTGTAACGGTAACCGACTAATCTAAATGCGCAAAGAAAAAAAAAGAATCATTAGAAATTTTATTTTAACCCAAATTTTCTGAAATTTCATATGATGGCAAAATGTATTTTTCCCTTTGGTTAATATACAATTTTTAATATGCCTGTTGCAGTTTTATTTCTGTCAACATTTATAAACTTTCTTTTTAAATTTCTTTTCTCCTCACTGGTTTTACATTTCAAGGATTTGTTTGATGCATGCGAACATGCATAAAGATCTTTGAATCTTTGGTCACACTATAACCGTGGTAGCCTAGTGGTCAAGGTAACGGAATCGTGGCCGGTGATGACCTCGAACCTGGTATCGTTGAAGACCCGCCGTGTAGGGGAGCGACGTACGTTGACTCTGTCGAGAGCTCCCGTTGATGTGGTGTGGTCATTAGGAGAGGGTGTGCCTGCTCAGATGTTATCCTCTTCATTTGACCATGGTTCAAAATTTCGAGGTTCGTCGCCATTTAATATTCACTCACTCGGTTCCACTATAATAATTTTGCTGTGTAATCTGGTTTCTAACAGGCTAACGGTGATGCTAACGGATGCTAACGGTGATGCTAACAGGCTAACGGACCGATGGTTGAGAATCCTTGTCTTAAGTTGCGTAACAAAAGAAACTTTTTGTATAATAAATTAAAATTTTCTGATTTTTTTTTTATTTTTTGATTATCTGAAACACTATCTATTTATTGTAATGTAATCGCAGACAGAGAACTTTTTTTCCGAAAAAAATTACTCTTTGGAGTTCAATAAAAACCATTTTTTTCATTCTCTATCAATGATTTAATTCAAAACCTCAAGTATCATTTTTTTTTATAATATGCTTAAATGTGTTTATAAATTGAACATGAAAACATTATTCTAAATTTAAAATGATCCGAAAGCAATTTAAATACATCTATGTAAATTTTTTAATAATTTAAATTATTCTGGATATTTCTCAAAAACTCTTTGTATATAATAGTAATGTTATTAAAGACTATCCGTATTGAATTTTAGGAAGAACAAATAAAAATTGGAAAACTTAGCCTTTTGAGTCCTATAAAAAAATAACAGCAAAGCATATATTTGACCGGGTCTATCTATTCTTCAACAAAATTTGTTGCAATTTCTTTTTCTACTTGTTTAAATGTTTGGAAATTACCTTAATCAATCAGTATAATGTGAACTACGTTTAAACTTCCCAGAAACATAGACGAAAGGGGTTATCATAATTCATAGTTCCAACTTAAAAGTACCAAATATGTTAAGATGCATTTTTCATTCCACGCTCAAGACAAAAACAATCTTGTTATCATTTATTAGAACAAAGGAGGGCACAGCAACAAATCCCTTCGACAAATATTCCACCTTAGAGCCCCGATCCATCTTTCCGCCCCCAGCACCCAAACGATTTTTCCAAGCGCAACACTTTTGCAACCCAGTCAAGCAGGTCGTATCGTAAATCACTTCTGATTTAGGATACCATGTATTACTCCGGGAGATGGGAGAAAACACAACAAATCACCGCTGTTCACCGCTAATTTGGAGAGCCTCCACACCATCCTTTTAATTTTTCATAAGCAGCTAATTTTATTTTTAACACTTAAGAGGCCTGATTTGTTGCTCCCACCGCCCTCCTCTGCCCTGACTTAAGCCAGATACCTGCTTCACTCGTAAACAGAATTGGTTTAAATTGGATTAATGGAAAAGAGGGTTTCGATCTTTGCCTTAGGTTCAGAAGAACAGGAGAATAAGTCCCTTTAATTGTAAGGCGTTCAATTAAGACGGTGAAAGAGCCATCAGTATCACTTTTTTTGTAACTGGTTTTTCTTCTGTCGAAGTCATGTGAACAAACTTTGAAATTATATCATTTTAATGAAGACATTCATTTTCTGTCACTTTCCCGCGGTGGCTTAATGGTCATGGTCACGAGCTTGTGGCCGGCGTGTCCCTAATTTGAGCTCTAATACCACTGCAGATCCGCCGTGTAGAAAGGCTGATACATGTTAAATCTCTCGAGGCTCTAAATCATCTCAACGGCATCGTGTGGTAGTTGGAAAAAAAGGCAGCTCGAGTGTCGTCCTCGTCACTTAACTAAGGTTCAGAATGAGAGAGAGAGAGAGACGAGATCTGTCACCCATAGCTCTCGTGTTGCTTGATAGTGCGGCATCAGTCACCACTCCTTCAAGGCTTCAGTTGTGGGATGGGAAAAGGACCTTGGCTCTTTCCCATCGGGAAATTGCGCGAGATCCCACAGGGTGCTAACGATTTAAATTGTTTTCAATGGCGTAATGTACACCCCTGCAGCCTTCACATTACAAGAGGTCCAGAGCTTGGCTGACGTCAAGTACATACTCTTTGTAAGGGCCGACTTGAGGCCCAAAACTTGACTTTGCAGGGGGGCCCGAATAGTCTCTGTTACACGCCACTGATTATTTTACTTCATTACCTATTCCAAACAGTCGTATAATATAAAATGGCTATCCTAAGGTAAATCTAAGCACTACATCTCTAAGTCCTCAAACGATATATAAGTTAGAAGAGGGTAGAGCAAATTCTATATTGTCCTACATGATTGAGAAAATTGAAAGATGTGGCCGCCGTAGCCGAGTGGCCATGGTCGCGGAATCATGGCTGTCACGGGTTTTGAACCTAGTACCACTGAAGACCTGTCGTGAAGAGGGGCTGATGTACTTTAAATCTGCCGAAACTCAGTCCTTATGTTAGCATGGTATGGAAGTTAAGAGAGAAGTGTGATAGATCAGGTGTCGTCCTCGTCACTTGATTGTGGTTCAGGATGACGAGGTCCGTCTCCAATAGCACTCGTGTTGCTTAAAATGCAATCACTCAGCACTAATAAAAACGTTCCATCACTCAGAGCCACACGTGTGGAGAGTATTCTTGTATCTGTTTCATGATTTTTATTTCAATTTATATAAGAGAATAGTCCTCGATTAAAAGAAATGGATTTTCAGGCTCAAGTCAGTGGCATATACAGGGCGTTCTATTGTGTGTGTGTGTATCCGAGTACCCGCCCCCTTCCTTCAATTATTACATCAATCAAGTGCATTTAATGGTTTCGTGCTTTTTCTGTTGTTGTTACTAATGTCACCTGATTGGCAAAGGCCAGATCAAGGCCCACGAAATTCATCCCGGCAAAGGGCTAATTGACGCCTGTCGTTGGTCGTAGCTTTGAGCACCCTACAGGTGACAGAACGATTTAGCTCGGTTTCACCCCAATTTTGAGGCCTGGGGTTTGTCAGGGGCCTCCCACCTCTCTTCCCCTTTCACCAGCCTCACGAGAGGACTTGTGTCTCGATGGCTATTTGAAGTACCCCCATGCCGCGAAGGCACAATGCATTTACAACATCCATGTCTTCTCCGAGATTCGAAGCCAAGCCCAACGGCACAACAGTCAGCGTCGCTAAGAGTCGCTAAGTCGTCGTGCTTTTTTTTCTACGATTCAACGAAACTAATTTGCCATATCTGCATTTTGCGGATGAAAAAAATAATAATTTAACAATAATTTTGTCACGTAGCTTAAGAGAATTGTGTTAAGTGAAGCAGTAATTTTTGTAAATTTTTATTTCAGTTTAATATGTGTTAACAAACACATTTTTAAAAGATGATAAAGCAGAGCCTAATACCATCTTGATACATAAAAGATGACAATCAACACATTTATCAGTGGGTTCTTTTTACATCAATATGAAATTATGAAACCTTTTCATTTGTTTACGAGTATTACAAAAAGATAAAGATTAATTCGCAACTTATCTTATGGAGCTTAGTTTTATGAACTTAGTGAAATAAAAACAAAATACATTCTGAGATAACAAAAAATACACTTTTACAATGATATAATATACTTATAAATGTATCAGTACTGAACGATGTTTTTGATCACTAATTTATCAATTCTAAGCTAAGAACAAGTTTAGTAACGACTCTTGACCTCATGGGCTTGTCATATACAAAATTATATGTGCAAAATTTAATACTTAAAAATACACATTTACAATGATATAATATACTTATAAATGTATCAGTATTGAACAATGTTTTTGATCACTAATTTATAAGTTCTAAGCTAAGAACAAGTTTAATAAATACTAGTGACCCCATGGGCTTGTCATATACGAAATTATATATGCAAATACTTATTAATGTATCAGTACTGCACAATGAATATTGGATCAGTAAGTCATCAATACTAAGTTCAAGACAAGTTTAAAAATTACTAGTGACCCCTCATGGGCTTGTCATATACAAAATTATATATGCAGAGTTTAATACTTATCTTGATAATTTGTACAGTTTATAAATTAAGTCGAATTGCAACTTTAGCGTCAAAGTACATTATTATTGTATGGAGGGGGACGTCATGAAAATTATCATTGAAAATTGGGTTGTAAAGATTGAAAATGTGAGAAGCACTGCTATACATCAAACGACGCAATAATTTTTTCTTTAAAATGCTACATGGACAATTTTTTTTAACTTTCAAGTGTTTTGTAACTCAATTACGTAAAAATCTTTAGTTACTAATTAAGTAAACTATTAATAATTACATTTTGAAAACAGTCCATGTTTGAGATCATATATATATACAGTCGGACCTCTATATAACGAAGTCGCAAAATCCTGGGAAAAAGTTCGTTATATGGAGGTTCATCTTTTAATATACTTCATATAATATACTTATTAAAAAAGGAATTATTCACTCCTTTTTTAAAATTAATATATATTTATTTTATATATCTTACCAATCAAAAAAGAAAGAAAGGAAAACTGCAATGAAAACAAGAAAAAAGAATGTCGAAGAATTCACTGTATTTTCAATATTAAGAAAAAATAATCTATACATATAAATAAAAATGAAGTGTCTGTTTGTAATTTGAAATTAACAGCTTTTTACTAAATGCATTTAAAAGTATATACGGTACTTATATGAAAAAATCAATTTTTAAAATTTTTGTCTGTCTTTCTGTCCGTCTGTTTGTTTGGGCTAATCTCTGAAACGGCTAGACCAATTTTAACGACACTTTCACTTGCAGATAGCTAATGTTATAAGGAATAACTTAGGCTACTTTTATTTTTGAAAAAAAAATTAGGATTCCGGGAAAATAAAATTAAAAGCAATGAAATAGTGAGCAATATCCGATTCAAATAGGGATTATTTATTTCAATAGGGACTATTTTTATATTAAATAGGGATTATTTTTATTTAATAGGAATTATTTTATTTCGCGAGCCTTCTGTCTCAACGTTCCTAGCAGTTATATCAAACTTTTTTCTTTGATTAGGTTGCTGCCATTCGCCACATTTCCCATTCATGTCTTGATCCTAATGATTTTACAGTCGTTAACTGCATTGTCAAAGGTCATGCGTCCCTTTCACCCCCTTCCTTGCGGCTTCGTTTGTGTTCGCGTTTCACCCTACTTGCTACTTATACCTATTTTGATCCTAAAGATTTTAGTCCTCACCCATCGACACCCCTCACCCATCGTCCCTTTCACCCCTTGCTCAACAAAAAGCAAAAAAAAAATAATAAATAAAACAAAAAAGAAACATAGATTCACAAAGTAGAAGAAAAGTTTTCGTAAACTCTGCGAAGTGAATAAACTCTTTTTTGTTAAATTCCACATTGACGAAGTCGCGTGTAACAGCTATTTAACATAAAATGAATGCATCAGAAAGTAATATTAACGTATTACACATCCAGATAAAAATTATTTACACTATTTTTAGCGTTTATTACACAAAATTCGTAACAATGTGTTACTTTTGCTGAGCAGGTAGGTGTTTTCAAAAATCGAACCAGAAGAAAGTTACGGGGCGTCATAAACAATAATAACAATAATAAAAAAATCAGCAATTATATCTAAAGACTTAAAATTTAGCAAACATGGTTTTTTCGTTCAGCTGAGTTATGTAAAAAGCTTTTTTTTTTTTAATTTATACAATTCACGTAAAATTAACTCATTAAAAACTTCTTTTTATCCTTCAGTCTGTATTTTTTAAATTCACCCGTGCGAAGAACGGGTATACCAGCTAGTGTTATACTAAAATTAATGAATTTTAAGGACATTTTATAATTTAAAGCATACAAGTAATATTAAACTTACACTATTTTATAATTAGAACACGGGGACAACTCCACTAAGGGGAAAGAGGATATCGATGATGTTTCTAGTGTACTGAGCAATGGAGGTTACAGGTTGCGCTTCTTGAATGAAACGTCCAGAACTCTATTGCTCTCGGCGATATAGGATCTAATAAAACCAGTTCAATATTTATGACTACCATAAAATGTATTAAAGAGAGAATAACTTGAAATTTTTTCAGAAATACTTTAAAAAAAGGGTGAACAAAAATTGAATCACAAAAGAAAAAGTTCGTTATATAGAAAATGCACTTCGCTATAGAGAGATTATTTTACGAAAAAAAAATTGTGAAATGTTCAAAGTTTCAGGAAAAAGTTCGCTATATAGATAAATTCGCAATATAGAGGTTCGACTGTATATATATATATATATATATATATATATATATATATATATATATATCGAGAAACGGTAAACTGTTTACACCAGCAATTTTCAAACTACGGCTGTTGTCATCCCGAGTGTAGCTCGGGTACTCTGAAAATTTACAGTGTACAATCGGTCTTTCCCGAATTATTTCACATGGACTTTTTATGGTATCGAATAATTGAAAAGTACCACTTGATGGAATTTTCTGCAAAAAGAAGTCATCCTTCTGCCGAGCAGCCCCCTTCACGTTTGTCTGAAAGACACTTTGTTGACTGCATTCCTCCAACAAAGAAGGAAACCAATACAATACGACAGCTCAAAGGGAGTGAAAGGAAGAAAGGAATAAAATAGTTCTGTCCACATTACAATGTCAGGTTATGTGCAATGCCGTGTTTTCGAACATGATCAAGTTTTGATTAATAATATCCTAATCGATTATGTCAACGCAAATGATTAAAATAAAATTTGTAATTCAAGATAAAAGATAGGTATCCTAAGCATTATAAAGAGCGTTTTTTTCCAGGTATAGAAGTTTAAGTTGGCATTACTTTCCAAGATGGCGACCGATTTAACAGCTGTCAAGTGATTTATTCTCAGTTTGGTTTGGCAATTCATCAAAACGATCATCAAGCACGGCGTAGATTCGTCGAATGGGCCCAAAACGAGATTGCCGTTGTTCCCGATTCTCATAAGCGAATTTTGTTTAGCGATGAAGCGCACTTCTGGTTGAATGGCTACGTCAACAAACAAAACTGCCGCATTTGGAGTGAAGCTAATCCACAAGTGTATGTCGAAACACCGTTACATCCAGAAAAACTGAACTGTTGGGTGCGCTTTATGGGCTGGTGGAATCCTTCTTCAAAAACGATGAAGGCCACAACATTACAGTCAATGGCGATCGGTATAGAGCCATGATGACTAACTTTTTAATTCCTGAATTGAACGATCATGATGTCCAGGAGCTGTGGTTCCAACAAGACGGCGCAACATGTCACACAGCTCGTGCCACAATCGATTGATTGAAAGACACGTTTGGTGACCGCCTAATTTCACGTTTTGGACCTGTGAATTGGCCTCCAAGATCTTGTGATTTAACACCGCTAGACTATTTTCTGTGGGGCTATGTATAGTGATTGGTCTATGCGGATAAGCCACAAACGCTTGACCATTTGGAAGACAACATTCGCCGTGTTATTGCCGATATACGGCCACAAATGTTGGAAAAAGTCATCGAAAATTGGACGTCCAGATTGGACTACATCCGAGCCAGCCGTGGCAGTCCTATGCCAGAAATCATATTTAAAATGCAATGCAACAAGATTATCTTTCGAATAAAAAAAAATTCATGTCAATCGAATAATACATCGTTGTTTTATTGCAATTTAAATTTCTATACCTCTAAAAAAACACCCTTTATTTGTAGTAATTTGTGAATTGACTCTAGTATCTAATGATTTCTGACATGAGGAAAGCCAACTTTACAGGTAAATTACTAATTTATTTAAATTGAATTTTTACGTCGTTTTTTAAGAAATTTGGTATGCGAATAGTGCTATTATGTTTAAAAAAATAAGTATGTTTAATAAAAAGCATAAAAAAAATTGGCAATTTTTTATCCATAATCCAGAAATTAAATGAACCTGGAAGGGGTTAAATGTTATTTGTCATTATAGTGATTGGGTTTTCTATTTATAATACTGTTATGAAACAAATGTGAAGAAAATTAAAACATTTTTTTACAGGCAGAAAAAGGAGTAGAAACAATGTATCTAGATTCCATTAAGATATCACAAAAGCATTAATATACAACTCTATTCTATTCGAATCTATATCCTTTTTTTTTCTTTCTGTCATGGATACAAATGCATTCCATGTTGCATCTCGTATACATCAGTGTTACATGGATTTTAAATTTTAGTATGCTTAAAGTAAAATTACATATTTGTTGGATATATATAAATTTGAAAGACACACTATCTAGATATGTATTATAAATGCGAAAGTTTGTGAGGATGTTTGGCCGTCTTTCACGCAAAAACAACTGAATGGATTTTAAAACTTTACAGTAATATAGCTTATACATCAGAATAACACATAGGCTATAATTTAAAGCATAGGCTATAATTTATAAAAATATTGTGTGAAGTGTCCAAAATATAACGATATTTGTCAAGAAAGTAGGAAAAAATTCTGCCATCTGCAAGCAATTCTAGCGTGCGCTGCAAAAAAGCCCACGACAGCATATATTTATCTTTTGTTTGTGAAGAAATCCTTTTTGTTTTGGCTACGCAAGACGCTCGCTTTTAATTAATTCCTGTGATCAGCATAATCCCTAAATTTTTTATTTCAGAATAAAACTAAGTTTTGAAAGGAGAAGTTGTTATAAATCTATCTTTATTTGAATGTTTTTTTATGATTTTATTATGCACATTTGGTAGTAAGAAATTGATATTTTTTCAAAATAAATACTTTTATCGGTCCTGGTATTTAAAGTAAATAAACTTTATCTTTCACACTACATCATTTGGACAAATTTTCAAAATTTGTTTGTGGTTAGTAGTTAATTATAACGCTATAATTTTAATTGAATAGGCAGATATTGAGTTTTTAAGTATAAAAAAAATTATGTAAAAAAATAATAATAACTGTACTCTCTCTCTGTATTTTTTGGAGTGAGTGAGTGAATATTAACGTCGCACTGTTCAGCTACACGAGGGCTTTTGGCAACGGACCACGTAATTTTGAACAATTGTCAAGTGACGTGGAAGACACCTGAGCTAGTACACCCTTCTCCTAACTACCACACCATACCAACTTAGAAGGAATATTCTACCAATACTCAGCAGGAATATTCTTTGAAATCCACTCTTCCAAGGTATATGGCAGCACGGGTTCTATGAGGAGTATTTTAGCGGGGAAGGCGAATAGTTTTGTAGCAGATATTGCGTTTTCAGTTGACAGCGTTTTCAGCGGATTACAAAGATTATTTTTGTCCCGAAAAAATAGTTTATGTCAAAATTTACGTGTCTTATGTTTTTGTATGTTAATGAAGACCTTAGAAAACGATTTGACTATTTATTTTAAATGAACGGTGTATATAATTAATTTTACAGTGGAATATCTAATTAATTTATTAGCTCTAACGGATTAAATTTCCCAAAGTGGAGTATTTCGTTTATGTATATCCTTTAATTTTCAATATAGCGATCCAAAAAAATATTGCGTGAAAAAAACTGCAGTAAATCATAATGTGGCAGATAAAGCATTAACGTGCATTTCTCCCCTACACGGCGGGTCTTACAAAGTTCTAATAAAGCTCGAGCTATGAAAGTAGCTAGACATTTGCCAACTTGATTCTATCGTTATCATTTCGCTGTGTTTTTCATTAAATCGCCATTATAGCCATTATAATTAAAGAAACGGCTATGCTTGCGAATATTACAATTTTAACATAAAATAAATACAACAGAAAGTAATATTAATGTATTACACTTTCAGGTATAAATTATTTACACTATTTTAAGCGTTCATTACACAAAACTTTTAACAATGTGTTACTTTTGCTGAACAGAGATCAGCTTAGGGAGGTATTTTCAAAAATCGACCCTCAAGAGTGTTACGGGAGTTATAAATAAAAAAATCCTTTTTATCAGCTATTAGATCTACATACTTAAAATTTAACAAAGGTGTGTTTTTTTTCTTTTGTTTAGCTAAGATATGCAAAAAGCTTTTTTTGTTTAATTTGAAATTCACGTAAAATTAACTCATTAAAAACTTCTTTATCCTTCAATCTGTGTTGTTTAATTTTTCAGTTCACCCGTAAGAAGAATGGGTATAACAGCTAGTGTTTAATAAATACACACATATATGAGTAATAACTTAATATTTACTTCAAATTCTAATCTTATATATTTTTCTAGTAAAAAGAATGTCTTAACAGTTTACATGGACCTTATTCACTTGAACACGAGATTATATTTTTATATTACGTTTTCCCCTGTTTTTCCTTGTATATTTAAATGTGAAAAATAAATAAATCTCCCCCCCTCTTTTTTTTAACTTGAGTGAAAAACACACTTAAAGGAAATCTTCTGATGTTAAAATTAAATAAACGATGATGTGATCAATATTAAGAAGCTTATTTTAACTTCACGACTACAATTCAAAACATGAATACCATCTCATCGGTACATCCGTACGGTTATATACAATAGGAATGCAAATTTATATTGAGGATGAGGACGAACATTGGACGAAGGCAGTTTAATTAGAATATGTAGGCAATTTTCTTAAAATATATAGTATTTTTCGTTTTAAGGTATCCGACTAGCCTAAAATCACGATTTTTTTTCAAAATTGAGAATTTTTTTTATGATTTTATTTTATAGGCAATCTTCTTAGTTTAATAAAAAATACCAAGTTTTTTATTTTCCATTCACTAGAACAAAAACTATACGTCTTTTAGTAAAAGCAGATGCCATACCTTTACACAAGATGCCAAACTTTAAAATGCGTTTTACTCGAAATGTGTTATTTTCGAAAAACTCAAACGGGGACAGGAATTGCTCAAAAAATTTTGAGAAAAATTTGCTGAAATTTTTTGTGTATGTTTTGTATAACAGTGTGTTTTGATCTTCAGATTTATCAATCACTATTTTATTTCAAAATTTACAGTCCTTTGTGTGAATATAATCTCACTGTTTTTTTTAAACAATTTCATATAGTCACCAAGATAAAGTGTTCTAGTTTTTGTAAAAATTAAAATATCTCTTATGCTGAAGGTCATTTCAAACATGAACAATAAAGAAACACAGCGAAATTGGAAAATTGAGAATATGTTCATAAAATTTTTTGCACAGAGCGGGCCCCGTTTATGTAATTTTTTTTTTATACATTTTCACAAGTTTTTTTCCATTTTAATAGCTATAAAAAAATTCTGTTTCCAATTTTAGAATTTTTTTCTTAAAATATACTAAATAAATCTAAAAATCCCCATATCTCCATTTTTTCAAAAAAAAAGTTGTCGCAAGTAGTCGGATACCTTAAGTAATTAGTACGCTTAAAAAATTAACCGATAGACTTTTTTGACTGATGTAAACGAGGAAAAATCACTAGGTCCTGAGTGTTCAACCTCAGAGTTTTTGCAATGGCCTTCTATATACTAATAAATTATTTGCCACATCCTTCCAGAATATAACTTCTACAAGTTTGAAACACATTTACTACTATAGGTATCTGCTTTCAGCACATCAAAAGTCAATCCAAAGAGCTCACCAATCAGAAAATTTTTATCAACGGGACACGCTAGTGGTCTGGTTGATGGGAATGCATCAAAGAAAAGTTGTAAGAGCCACTGATCTGCACCACTTTTGTTGCTTCCCGAAGGGAAAGAAGGCCTTGTTACGTGGATAGATAAGAATCAGCGTTCATCCAGAGATATAAGCAGGGAGGGTTCCAAAATGCCACGTCATCACTAATTAGCGCTATTATTAATGGGAAAAGAGAAGGTTGAGTTAACTCATGCATATATCCCCCTCCCCACGCCATTGAAGGAGCCTATTAATTGGTACTTACCTCACTCGTTGGCTTCCTTCATTGTTTTCAACCGCCAGATTGGTATTAATATGCAAGCCAAGAAATGGGTTTTGCCTTGTTCCAGTGATCGAACTGACAAATTGTTCCAATTATTGTAGAGCGTCATTGGAATCATCTTCAAAATTAATCTATGATCAAAAAGATAGGCCATTTTAATTTGAGTATAAAGTTTAATATTATGTAGTGTGTGAACACAAAAAGCTAAAAATCTCTAATTCTGCATTTAGTTAATGAAATTCAATGTAAGCAATTTCCTTATGTACGCTTATAAAGGGTGTTTTTTTTAGAGGTATCGAACTTTAAATTGCAATAAAACAACGATGTATTATTCGATTGACATGAATTTTTTTTATTCGAAAGATAATCTTGCGGCATTACATTTTAAATATGATTTCTGACATATGACTGCCACGGCTGGCTCGGATGTAGTCCAATTTTCGATTACTTTTTCCAACGTTTGTGGCCGTATATCGGCAATAACACGGCGAATGTTGTCTTCCAAATGGTCAAGCGTTTGTGGCTTATCCGCATAGACCAATGACTTTACATAGCCCCACAGAAAATAGTCTAGCGGTGTTAAATCACAAGATATTGGAGACCAATTCACAGGTCCAAAACGTGAAATTAGGCGGTCGCCAAACGTGTCTTTCAATAAATCGATTGTGGCACGAGCTGTGTGACATGTTACGCCGTCTTGTTGGAACCACAGCTCCTGGACATCATGATTGTTCAATTCAGGAATGAAAAAGTTAGTAATCATGGCTCTATACCGATCACCATTGACTGTAACGTTGTGGCCTTCATCGTTTTTGAAGAAGGATTCCACCAGCCCATAAAGCGCACCCAACAGTCAGTTTTTCTGGATGTAACGGTGTTTCGACATACACTTGTGGATTAGCTTCACTCCAAATGCGGCAGTTTTGTTTGTTGACGTAGCCATTCAACCAGAAGTGCGCTTCATCGCTAAACAAAATTCGCTTATGAGAATCGGGAACAACGGCAATCTCTTTTTGGGCCCATTCGACGAATCTACGCCTTGCTTGATGATCGTTTTGATGAATTGCCAAACCAAACTGAGAATAAATCGCTTGACAGCTATTAAATCGGTCGCCATCTTGGAAAGTAATGCCAACTTAAACTTCTATACCTGGAAAAAAAACATTCTTTATCTTCACCACTTTTTTTTCTTTTTGATTAATTTTTTTATGGTATACTTAAATGGCTCATTAGGATATAAATCTTTAAATTATGTTTTTATAAAAATTTCTGTTCACACATTTAAATATAAAGTAAAGATTTAGAATTAAATTTACATACAACTGCGTAGTCAATAGAGAAAATAAGTTTAAACATTTCAACACTTTTTCAGAGACTTTATGACAACATACCCATAAATACTTTTCAATTGTAAAATTTTTAATAATGGAAATAATATATAACTTACGTAAGATACCTTTTACTGTGTGCATTAAAAATATAATAGTGTACCTAAGGTTACTGATAATATTCGGAACCGCGATTTTGCAAAAACGTATAAATGAATAATCTTTTGATATTTAGTGTCAATTGAATTAAATTATGCTTAAAAAATTATTTAATTGCAATTTTTTGACAAGAAAAGACATATTTTCAAAGCATTCTCCTATTACCTAAAATGCTTCTATAATGATAATATTGGTACTATGTATAGCTGGGGCTTCTACACAGAGCCTGAACTAGGATTTTGGAAATACACTCTGTCGCAAAAAAATATATGCACAGAAGAAATTGAGCTACATTCACGAAATTTGGTATGCATGTAGTGTATATGAAAATAAACAAATGATTAAAAATTCAGAACAAAATATCATTTTATTAAGCGGTCACAGCTTGCAAAAGGTTAAAAATCAGTAAGTAGTAAAAGCCACCTCTGGCAGCTATACAAGCCGAAATTCGGCGTGGCATCGATTCAATTAGATCACTTATGACCCCCGTGGAAGATCCTGCCATAGTCTTTGCATCTGCGCAGTTAATTCTCCTGTATCTCGGGACGGCTGCAGTTGCCTTCCCAGCGTGTCCAGACATGCTCTATTGGCGAAAGATCTGGTGACCTGGCAGGCCATGGTAGGACGTCATATCCTTGAAGATATTGTTGGGAGAGTCGCGCAGTATGTGGACGAGCATTATCCTGTTGATAAATGGCACCTGGGCGACTTGATAGCATGGGTAGCACAATCGGCGTTAAAATATCGTCCACGTATCTGCGAGGTGTCAAAATTAAAGATGATCGTGTGTCCCAAGAAATTGCTCCCCACACTGTCACACCTTGTGAAATTGCTGTATGCCGCTCGACAATAAATGCCGGAACCGCTGGCCGGTGCGCCTCCAGACACGTGTGCGGTGGTCATTGAGACTGAATCGGGATTCATCACTGAAGATGACACGTCTCCAGTCTGTCACACTCCAAGTTGCCCGAGGTCGGCAAAAAATTCATCGACACTGCCTATGATGTGGGGTCAGTGGTAAGCGTCTTAGCGGACGTCGGCTCAAAACTTCGGTCAGTCGTCTCCTTATGGTTTCTCTTGATGGCACTGGATGTCTGGAAGGAGGTAAGTGGCGTTGAATCGATGCTAGCGACGTTGTTGGTGCCGAAGTGGCCACTCTTCTGATTGCACGATCCTCGCGATCATTTGTGTTCCTGGGACGTCCTGACCCTCCGCGACGGTACACTCTACCTTCTGTGATCCACTGTTGCCAACACCGAGCAACTACCATATCGCTCCGACCGAAGTGGCGGCCGATACGTTTATTCGACCAACCTGCTTCTCTGAGGCCTATTATACGGCCCCTATCAAAAAGTCCGTCAGCTGCTCGTACTGCCGCCGGTTACGTCTTAGAGGCATCCTAAGTCTCAATATCGTCTATCAAAGTCATCAGATTCGTTTGGATAGCCGTACGGCGCTCGTACTCATGCTTTTAAACTCTCCCAGTTGCGCAACTAATATGCGCATAGCACACTTAGCCTTGTCTCATTGGCTTCGAAATTTTAATCATTTGCATATACCAGACTACATTCTTGCCGAGTTCGTGATTGTAGCTTGATTTCTTCTGGGTGCATATATTTTTTTTTTGCGACAGAGTGTATATAATTCAGAAGGGGATTTATTCATATTTCAATGCATCAGAGTAGAGAAATTGTAACAAAAAAACCTTCGATGTTATTTCATTTGATTGTTACTTTTCAAAACTTTAAATTCGGTCTCTGTAGAGAAGTCTCAGCTAAATGACAATATATTGGCAAAATGTTATCACTATGGAAGCATTTTTCATAAAGGAGAACATTTTAAAAAGGTCATTCTTTCTTCAACCTTTACCGAAAAAATTAAATTTTAATAACTTAATACGTATGTTTTAATTCAACTGATGTAAAATGA
Organism: Trichonephila clavipes; assembly: GCA_019973935.1. NCBI lineage: Eukaryota > Metazoa > Arthropoda > Arachnida > Araneae > Nephilidae > Trichonephila > Trichonephila clavipes. Next base: position 147,921 of record BMAU01015608.1, read on the forward strand.
CAAAAAAAAACTATTCCTTTATACGCTTTTTCACAATCAGGGTTTCGAATGTAGTCATTCGCCTTTTGTGGTTTTTAAATAAAATTTGAATTGTTAAAAGCAAAATGAATTTTAAAAATATCTTCCAAGAGAAAAATGAATATGATCGAAACATACCTTACATAAAAATGACCCGAGATGACTGAAAAGTACTGAGAATTGAATAAATTTTGTTATATTAAGGGTAAATAGCAACTTTTTTAAGTTTGTTTCATTCAATCCTTTTTTCATGAATGTAGATTAATTGTGCTCTTCCTAGTAAGAAAATATACTAACTGGTTATTTTAAATGCCAGCTCGGTTTACTAGAATGAATTTTTGAAGCAACATTTAATTAATTTCTGTAATTTTCGTTACTTTATTCAATGTGTGTGTGAAATAATTTTGTACTGATGGTAATTTGAAAATGCAGATTTTTAAATAACATTTTTTACGAAATCTGTAACTTACTTTATTTGTTAAAATATCTGTTGGCAGTCACAAAAATGTACTATTACTCTTTTATATAATATCGTAGTATTTCAACAGTATTATGAACATTTAAAATATCTGCATGTTTTTCATTACTATTTTTCTGCATGCACTTGAAAATTTCTTTAATGTGACAGACTATTTCTACTGTACCGAATTTTATAAGAATCATATTTCGCGATTTTTTAAATAACATTTCAATTTTTTTTGTTACCTTAGAATCATTAGAAAACAATAGTGGGTTTTAAGAAAATAAATTATATAAATGACTTTAAAAAATTACTAATGAAAATCATTATTATAGTTCGAAGTATAACAATGTGTAATATTTAAATGTCCATATTTTCACTCATTTTCATTTCAATTAATGCTACATGTAATTTCTTGTTTATTACAGATAACGAAGTTAAAAATTGACAGCAATCCTTTTGCTAAAGGTTTCCGAGATTCTTCGAGACTTACTGACTTAGAAAGGTTAGTAAATCTAATTATATTATTTAATAGTACAAAATTTAATAAAAAAATGCTTTTTTAAAATAATGTCATACTGTAGAAAATGAAATGATTATTGTTGCATATATATTACTTCAATGCAATATGTAATATTCTTAAAAGTCAATGATAAGGCTCAAATGAAAAAAAATGGTAAATAAATGTAAATAATCTCAGAGTAATATTTTTGAGTTCTAATATTCTATAAGTGTTCGCTTAAAAATATTGTTTTTAAGGTTATTTTTCTCATAATATTGACATAATCTAATTGAAATTCTGGAAAGATAATTGCTTGTCTTTTCTTTTCAAATTCAAAATTCTAATTAGCAAAAGCAATTTCATAATTTTGAGAACTAAAGATAAGCAACACTTTCTACACCTCAGTCAACTTAGAAGTTTCCCACCTTTTCCCTGTTTCAATGCGAGAACTTTTATATTTTTTTTCCGATTTAAAACATCATTATAACTGAGAGTTTGCTAATAATATTGCTAAAATTTAAACTGTTTGAATAAAATTAAACACAAAAATTATACATCAACACATTAGTATTAACATAGAACGGTATTCGGAAAAAAAATCATAAATACTATTTTCGTAATCTTAAAATTCTAAAGTGTTAATGAATCACTACTATACTTAACTATTATATGCAGGTAAAAAATTTATCTTGATAACAGATGACATATTTATTCCATAATATATTAAAATAGAACACAATTGCATAGACATAATTGCTAACCAAGGATCTGTGTATCTTGTATAAGCCATTTTATTAGCAAAATATGATATATTTTCTTTAGATTACTACTAATATATTCCACTTGATGAAACCAGAAACATAATAAAACCATTCTATAAAAGTATTTTTATTCACAAACAGTTGATAAATTGTATCATTAAATAATGAGCACATACTTCATCAAAAACACGATTTCAATTCAGTATCTCAGAACAGAAATCAAACTAGTATTCGAAATCGAGTGAATATTTATTATTGCCATTGATACAAAAAGAATTTAATGAAAACAATTCATTTTTAATAGATTTCGTCTGCTCCTTTTTTTAAATAGAAATATTGTCACAAATAATTATATATGTGAAAATCAAAATATCGTTTACATCATAAAATAAATTATTAGATAATCAATTCTTAAGAATCAGTTCTCAATAAGCCATAAATGAATCCCCAAAATAGAAATCTCACTAGTGTTATCTGATATATAGTCTTTGCCTGAAGAATTGTGGCCATTTTACTCATTGTGTCTATGTATATGCATCCTTACTATTTTCTTCTAACAGTATTTATTTATTATTTAAAATATATTCCTCCCCAAAATAACTCGAATACCTTTCCACATATTCCTTCACGTTAAAGCAAAATACTCGTTATTAATATTATCATTTTTTACATTTTATTTTATTCTTATTTTCACTTGCTTAGATTGTTTTAATTTCACGTTGATTGCTTACTAGGGATTTTGTAAGAACTTATTCTAGAATAAAAACTGCAAATTTCAATTTTCGTAAAGTTTATAAAATTTTGCTTAAAAGAGGCGAGGAAAATGATTATTCTCAAGAATTTCTTGTTTGTAGTTTTATTTTTTAAGAAAAATCCCACATTTGCTGTGTGTGTATTTGTGATAAAATTAATTCATGTTGCGTTGAATTAAATGAACTATTAAATATTCAAATAACATTATCTTTTTTTTTGTTTTAATACAACTTTTTTCAATGGCAACTTTTAATAAAGGTAGTCCCTTCAATAAATTTTTCGCCTGAGAAACTATTTAACTATTTGCATTTACTTTTGTACTCGGATATTTTTGGATTCTGAATTATGTACATAATTATAAATTCATTATGTTGTAACATAATTGATGCTTCCTATTCTTACCTAATTGAAAAAATTACTTGTCAAAAGAAATCAGCTAAGATTACTTTAAATTATGGGAAAAATAATTAGATATCTATTAATTCTCATAAGTTTTAGATTATTTTTGCTTGATTTTAAAATTTAACATTAGATTTTAGCTTCTATGTAAAAGTACTGTCAGACCTCCACTTCACGAGCCACTATTTTGCGAATATCTCTATTTTACGAACTTTTTCCTGGAACCAAGAACGTAATACGTATTTAAAATGAGTCTCTGTTTAACGAATTTCTCCCATTTTTCGGGATTATGTGACATCAATAAATAGAGGTCTGACTGTATATCCAAAATTTAACAAAGAGTTTAAAACAAAAGGGCTTTTGCTTCAATTCCAGTGAGTTGCTATTCTTTCCTAATGTAAAGCACTTCACAAAAGAAAAATTTCATCGATTGATAAATAAAATTTAACCACCAAATGATTCAGAGAAAAACATCAATCAAAATGATGAAACATTTTTATTCTAATTAACCATTATAATAAAAAAATGGAAAAATAAGAAAAAAATCAGCAAAATACGAAGTAATAAAATTATTTTTAGTACTGTTTTACGGGGGAAATGTTGTAGATATTTTCAATAGTTACAAAGTATTTTTTCTTAAATGTAAGTTTTTCCTTTAAATATATGTATATAAATTTGAGTAAATTGTTTTGATTCTTCACAGGGAATCTGTTGAAACTTTGCTGAGAGAACACGCTTTTCGACACTCGCCCTTCAGGTCATTGGTTTCTGGAGAAATGACATTAGAACAACACGCGCTTGCCAGTGCTGCAGGTAGAAAATCCTTTTTGCGCAACAATTTCATCCATTACTTTAGACGAAAATTAAGTTTTAGCAAAGAGCAAAAGTTGACAACAACAAAACTCTTGAACTGATTAGCTCGAAACACAAGATAGCTTTTATCGTTTGAATCCAACGTCACATGAGTTTTTGAACTGATTGGCTAGAATCACATAGTCATTATTATCTTGTGACTATGACGTCACATGAATTTAGCCAATTGAAAAATCAATATAGTATATCTAGTATAATTAAACCAAGAGATTTTTTTTAATTTATTGATTTTAAAATTTATTGAATAAGATGTGGCAATTGCGACTCAAGACAAAAATTTCAAAACTTAATTCTCTGTTCAGATACAACATAATTATTTATAGGAAGCAGGTTGGCGCGCGCGATTTTGAAGAGAATTTTTAAAAAGGTTGCCTAAGTATATTGATATTTATCACAAATTATAGGTCATAAGTAAGGTCAGATTTGGCATACACTCTATAGCTCACTTGAGCCAATTTTACTTTTGAGTATTTGTTATTCAATACATTCTAAGAAATGGAATCAATTCATAACGATTACCTGACATATGCAGTAACGTTTTTTTCGGCTGAAGGCAAAACTCACTTCAGTCTCGTACTTCTAAATTCCTTAACAGTTTTAAATTTGATAGATAATGCAGTGCTTGTATTAACATTCCACAAAAAAAAATTCGAATTCTCTTTACTTATTTTCTTATTCTATGCATATGTTGGTACTTATTCTGTGCAGGGACTTGGAAATTAAAAACGTAGAGAACACGCTGTGTGTCGAAGTGACTGAATTTTATTGGATATTATTTACTTATTTACATGTTTTGGGGATATGGAGCAACAAAAGCTATCACATCTCCTGATCTCAATCATACAATACTTCTATGATAAAGGATAGATGCTATTATCCCTTTTTCAGACGTTATTTTCTCCCATTAATAGATATCAAAGTATTTGAAAAGCTGTAAAAAAATTCTGATTTTGTTTTCATTCTATGCTGCTTTCTGTAAAAGTTTTCTAAAGGTGATAGTACTTCGGAAATCTCTATTTGGAGTATATTCCAGAGTTCATTCCTGTGACAGGTATATTTTATGCAAGTTAACAAAATATCTAAATCATTAATTCTATTGCAAGTTGAACAAACAGCATTATCCTGTATCATCGCATATTATGATCAATATTTGTGTTGGCGCCAACTCAGAAAAAAAGTCGCCAATTCAGGGTCCCTATAACCAATAAGTACCCAGATGCTTTTAAAAATTCAATTCGTCTTTTTACTGACGTGTGTCAGTACAGAGAGAGTTTAATACCTATTTATCTATCTATATCTACTCGTATATATATATATATATATATATATATATATATATATACATACATACATAGTAGAAAACTTTTTGTTTTAAACAAAATATGGCAACCATAAGACGCATAAATGTTTTGAAACTCAAAATTGCATGTGTCTTGTGACCTTAATGTCTTGTGATACGATCCCAGTAACAAGCTGAATAATCGAACTTCCAGTTACTTAATTCTAATTTTTAAGAACAAATTTTTTCTTTCAGGAACAATTTATAGTTATCTCCAAATCAAATAAATTACTACGTGAAATTTAACTTGTGTACAATATCTGTAGGTTTCATTATCAAAACAAAATATGTATGCCTCCAAAGGTCACAATTCCCCCTTTCTTGATCATTTTGCGTGAAGTACTCGTACAATAAAAATTGACACAGACGAGAAAAGTGAACGAATGGAGCAAGATGAAGAATGATTTAGTTTAAATTCATACCTAACACCTTGCGCATATTTATAGATGTCTATATGGTTAGATACTAAAAGTTTTGGTACACTGTAACCACTGCTTCTATTTTATAATTTCTAACATGTTTTCGTGCATTTTATGTATTTATTTATCTTACAAATGCCACACACTTCAATAGCCCCTATGCCATTAGTGCCCGTTCTCTCCAATATTATTCGACAGTTGAATTAAGGCTAATTAGTGCAGGGCACACGACCAAATGTTCAGTGGTCATAAGTTGAGCAGAGACACACAAGAGTAAAGTCCGGTGAGTTGGCGATGTTAATTCTGAAGAGATGCGATCTTAGACAATCATTGTGATATCCCCTGGGTGGGGGGATATCCTCTCCTCACCATCCACGCAACCTATGTCTGAGGGAACGAAAGATGAACCACTAAACACTGCCATAATAAAATCAATTTATTATGATCTTAATTCATATACAATAAAACAACAATAGTCTGGGAGGCTTATGATCAGGAGTGATGCGATTCAAAACGTAATTCTAATAAATAGCGCAATTAACCACTGAACCTGTCTTTATAGATTAATTCCAAACTTAACAGTATCCGCTCTATTCTTAAAGCTTAAGCAAACAAGCTTGTTTGCTTAAGCTTTAAGCAAGGAAATAGCGGTAAGCTAGCTTACCGCTATTTCCTTGGCGAACAGTTACGGTCCATAAATCATCAATTTATCCTTCAATCTGACTTGCTCTGGCTAAGGTAATACTCTTCTGTTCTCAGACACACTTAAGGCTTATCTTCACTGGCGCTATTAGACCGACTCGCCGAACGCACAGAATACACTAACTCTCTTCTCCTGTAACTTTACCTCACTTCACTTAGCTTACTTAGCGCTCTCCGCGATTATTAACGTTCCAATATATATGATTCCTAATCTGCATAACCACGCTCTCTTCTTGGGTTGGTTGGAAAGGATTGCCATTCTGGCCCCAAAGAAATCCCAAGAGGATTAATGGAAGTAATACCGATAAAGCCCCGTCACATCATGACCTGTCAAATGTCGAAAATGAGCTACAAAATGTAACATAGTATGTGTAATGTAGCAGGCCTCCTCGTGGTGCACCCTGGATAACGAAAACTCTGCTACAACTTTGCCACTTATCCAGTGTTTTCTTGTTTGTTTGTTTGTTTGTTTGTTTGTTTGTTTGTTTGTTTGTTTGTTTGTTTGTTTGAGTATGCATTTTGTGTCACATGTTGTAATTTTCAAGACCTTCAAAGCAAGATCTCTTTTTCACAATTGCTAATCCTATCACAAGAATCGAGGACAATAAGCTTTGCAGATCTAATCAAAATGCTGAAGTCGCCATCTTGGCTTGGGTGATTTCTATCATTTCCCTTTTAATATTTACTTGCGTTTCTTTTTACATGTATTGCTGTAAGCTTTATTGAGGTCTGGATGGCTTTGAGAAAATGCCAAATTTTTTTTAGGGACAACTTCATTGTCACATATTCAGGGCAAGCCTGTGACGGATCTATACGTGTTTTTCTATCTAATCCTCTTGGGAAATCCTTGGACTATCAATTCGCGTTATTTACAACCAACCCTACCGAAGAAGAGAATCGTGATATTTAAATTAACTTACTATGAATAGGCGAAGTTTTCTAGCTTGAAGGAGATTAAAGGAGAAGATATACTCGTGACAGGTGAGATTGCTACTGAAGGTATAATATTAGAATTATAATGATTTGATTCTTATTAGAAGGAAGCCATAAAGTGACGATAGTTTACTAAGATTGAATTAATATTAGATTAAATCGGATAATAGGTCAAATCCTTAATTAAGATGAGGATCGAATTTCTTAGTCTCCTAATCGCTCCCATTTTACTGTCGTTGTTCCACATTCACAGTTAATATTCAGATATTCTCGTACGATTATTACTTGAAATTGTATCTCTTCTTAGTGTAGAAATAGATTAGAGCTGAATCATGTTAAGTGTTTCTTCCCTCCCCCCACACATCTAGGTGCCCGTGAGAGAGACGCGAGCCTCTTACAAGCCATGGTTGACAAAATGTTTGTTGAATTATTGAGCTCCGTTTATTTCAAAATTCCTACAATCGGTAATGTAATTGGTGGATTTGAATAATAATGCGAAAGAGAGCGTTATATGATTCATTCCCTTGTGTTTAGTAGCATTATTTTACTGCACAGAAAGTCAACCTATATATTTCCTTAAGGTACGTTCGGAATCGTGATTTTGCAAAAGCGTATAAATGGATAATATTTATGATATTTAGTCTCACTTAGATTAGAAAATGTATATAAAATTGTTTTAAGAATATTATTATAATAAAAAAATTATTTAAGTACAATATTTTGACAAAAAATGAACATAGAATGACCCATTTTCAAAACATTCTCCTTTTGAGAAAAATATTTCTATTATAATAATATTTTACCTGTATATAGCTCAGACCTCTGTACAGAGGCTCAACTAGAATTTTTGAAGTATATAATTTAGAAGTGGGTTTATCCATGTTTTTTACGACAACAGAGGGGAGAAATTTTAAGAAAAAAATGCCAATAACTATTTCAATTGGTTGTGACTCTGAAAATAATGTGAATTTTTCAAAAAAATAGTTCAGACTCTCTGAAGAAGCCTTTACTTTATATAAGCAAAATACACTCTGTCGCAAAAAAATATATGCACCCAGAAGGAATCAAGCTACAATCACGAAACTCGGCAAGAATGTAGTCTGGTACAAGATATGCAAATGATTAAAATTTCGAAGCCAATGAGACAAGGCTAAGTGTGCTATGCGCATATTAGTTGCGCAACTGGGAGAGTTTAAAAGCATGAGTACGAGCGCCGTACGGCTATCCAAACGAATCTGATGACTTTGATAGACGATATTGAGACTTAGGATGCCTCTAAGACGTAACCGGCGGCAGTACGAGCAGCTGACGGACTTTGATAGGGGCTGTATAATAGGCCTCAGAGAAGCAGGTTGGTCGAATAGACGTATCGGCCGCCACCTCGGTCGGAGCGATATGGTAGTTGCTCGGTGTTGCCAACAGTGGATCACAGAAGGTAGAGTGTACCGTCGCGGAGGGTCAGGACGTCCCAGGAACACAAATGATCGCGAGGATCGTGCAATCAGAAGAGTGGCCACTTCGGCACCAACAACGTCGCTAGCATCGATTCAACGCCACTTACCTCCTTCCAGACATCCAGTGCCATCAAGAGAAACCATAAGGAGACGACTGACCGAAGTTGGCTTGAGGAGCCGACGTCCGCTAAGACGCTTACCACTGACCCCACATCATAGGCAGTGTCGACTGGATTTTTGCCGACCTCGGGCAACTTGGAGTGTGACAGACTGGAGACGTGTCATCTTCAGTGATGAATCCCGATTCAGTCTCAGTGCTGATGACCACCGCACACGTGTCTGGAGGCGCACCAGCCAGCGGTCCGATCCGGCATTTATTGTCGAGCGGCATACAGCAATTTCACAAGGTGTGACAGTGTGGGGAGCAATTTCTTGGGACACACGATCATTTTTAGTGGTCCTTCAAAGGCACTTTGACAGCTCGCAGATACGTGGACGATATTTTAACGCCGATTGTGCTACCCATGCTATCAAGTCGCCCAGGTGCCATTTATCAACAGGATAATGCTCGTCCACATACTGCGCGACTCTCCCAACAATGTCTTCAAGGATATGACGTCCTACCATGGCCTGCCAGGTCACCAGATCTTTCGCCAATAGAGTATGTCTGGGACGCTGGGAAGGCAACTGCAGCCGTCCTGAGATACAGGAGAATTAACTGCGCAGATGCAAAGACTATGGCAGGATCTTCCACAGGGGGTCATAAGTGATCTAATTGAATCGATGCCACGCCGAATTTCGGCTTGTATAGCTGCCAGAGGTGGCTTTACAACTTACTGATTTTTAACCTTTTGCAAGCTGTAAACCGCTTAATAAAATGATATTTTGTTCTGAATTTTAATCATTTGTTTATTTTCATATACACTACATGCATACCAAATTTCGTGAATGTAGCTCAATTTCTTCTGGTGCATATATTTTTTTGCGACAGAGTGTATTATTATTTTAGAAGCATTTTTATTAAAGGAAAACATTTTGAAAAAAAGTTATTCTAAGTTAATTTTTTGCCAAAATATTCTATTTAAATAATTTTTTTTTGTCAAAATGTCCTTAAAACAGTTTGATACATATAGTCTTATCTAAGTGATACTAAATATCATGAAAGTTATTCATTTATGCGCTTTTTTAAAATCACGGTTCCGCGCGCGCGAACGTAGTCGTATACCTTAAAGACCATGTTTTTCTTGCATTTACTAAATAGAAATCAGATTAATCCTCAGTATATTTTACTTGTACTTTTATTTTAAAATTTTCCTTAATTTTTGAAGTATCTTATACTTATTACCCAGATTCATAAATAATTTTAAAACACAGGAAAAATAAACTTCATAACAATTGCCTTTGTAATCGAATTTTAGTTTCAAAAACAAGACCGAAACCGAAAGATAAGTCTTACTTCATCCTGTACACTGGAATGTTTCTTGACAATGTTATCTAAGACTTTGATTAGATTTCTGAAATCAGCAGTTTAAGCTTTTAGATAACGTTTTTATTTTCTGTTAGAAAAGAACAATCGATTTTCTTAAAATTAATTTTCAAATCGGAAACATTCTTATCGTTTGCTAATAGCCATTTTATTTTTGTAGCAGTTTTTATATCTACAGATAAAAAACGAAAAGCTGATATCAATTATTTTAACATATTTCCAACAACACCTGAAACTTTCAAAAACCTTGATTCATACTAAAATGTAGTATATCAGTTTTTATGCAAAGATTAAAATAAACTATAAGAACACACACAAGTAATATTAAAAAAAATTAAGTCAATTCCTACTTAGATTAACAAAGAAAAATTTTATTTTTGCTACTTTTTATTAAATAGTTACAATTAATATAAATATGTATATACATAGAACAGAATCACAACATTAAGTAATAATTCATTTTTATTCATTATCATTAAAGTATCGTATTGTCATCCAAAACAATCGTGTCTATAAAATTTCAGTTCAACTGAATGCTTTAAAACGTGAGAAAAAAACCTTTCAAGTTTTGACACAAGTCGCCAAAAGGGTCTCTAAGTCGCCAAAAGGGTCTCTAAGTCGCCAACGTGGCTATATTTGTAATTCTTTAAATAATTAGTTTTAATCAATTTTTATTAATTATGATTAAATTACTGTATTGTCATCCAAAATAATCATGTATATAAAATTTCAGCTCAACTGAGCGCTTTAAAATATATTTTATGAACGATTTAAAATTCCACCAAGATAAATAAATAAAGAGTGTGAGCTAATAGTAGGAATTGAAAAATAAGGTACAAAAGGGATTCATTTCACCTCAGACTTTTATTTTTACAATGAATACGTATATTGTAAAAATGACGAATACGTATAATGTCAAATATGAAATCGAACGAATAGAAATGTCTCAAAACGGATTGTATGCATCAAATGCTAAAGGCATTTTTTTTCTGTTATTCTTTATTTGTTGCTGAAATAAAGCCTGTTGTATAGTAAATATTCTTTTTCTTTATTTTATACTGAAGCATAAACCAAAAAAAGACACACACACACAAAAAAAAAAAGAAAACCGATTATATTTCAGTATTTTTATCAAGAACCGTACACATTTCGAATTTTTTTTAAGTTATTTTAATTCGTAATTTGCAAATTCTCAATTAAAAAAAAGCTCACTCTTTACTAAACAAGAATTTTTTTTCCGACCATTCCGCAGACTGTCGGGTGATCATTTTTTTACGAATTTTAAAACCACATAATTCCTTGCTGGTTTAACTTGTATAATTCTAACAGATTTAACCTGTACCCTTTCAAACTTTGTGACTGCAATGGTGGTGGTGAGCAAATTGTTGAATATCTTATTCTTTTTTGTTCAAACTATAAAGAAAGAAAACGTCTGAAGGTTGAAATACATGTCCTTAAAATCAACTGGCCTCAATTTTTTCAGCTTGTTTCAAATAAAGGTTCACCCACATTATTTTGTAACTTCATGGATTTGATTTTGTAGTTTTTTTCCTGGTTCTGATTTTGCTTGCTGTCTTCATTGTTTTGCTTGCGTTACTTCACCGTCTTAGTTTGGCTACTTAATTCACTTTTGTAATGAACTTGTTTGTCTTTGTTTCTTGTTCAATTCCTACTATTATAACTCACGCTCTCTATATATTTATTTATTTACTTACTTACCTTGGTGGAATTTTCAATCGTTAATAAAATACATTTTAAAGCACTCCATTGAGCTGAAATTTTATATACATGATTATTTTAGATGACAATACAGTAATTTAATCATAATTAATAAAAATTGATTAAAACTAATTATTTAAAGAATTACAAATAGAGCCACGTTGGCGACTTAGAGACCATTTTGGCGACTTGTGTCAAAACTTGAAAAGGTTTTTTTCTCACGTTTTAAAGCATTCAGTTGAACTGAAATTTCATAGACACGATTGTTTTGAATGACAATACGATACTTTAATGATAATGAATAAAAATTAATGACCATTTAATGTTGTGATTCTATCCTATTCATATACATATTTATATTAATTGTAACTATTTAATAAAAAATAGCTAAAATAAAATTTTTCTTTGTTGATCTAAGTGGGAATTGACTTGAAAAAAAATTTCTTTTTTATATTCATTGCTTTTCATTCAATTCCTACTATTAGGTCACAATCTTTATATATTTATTTATTTGTTTGTTTATTTATCTTGATGGAATTTTCAATCGTTAATAAAATACATTTTAAAGCGCTCAATTGAGCTGAAATTTTATAAACATGATTATTTTAGTTAACAATACAATAATTTAATTACAATTAATAAAAATTAATTGATTAAAACTAATTATTTAAAGAGATACAAATATAGCCACGTCGGCATCATTTTTGGCGACCCATATTTCGTTTGTTTTACTTACTTTTGTAAGCCAAGCGTAATACCTGTGGTTCACGGGAATTATTTATCTGTTTTCAATAAAGAAAATTCGTAATGGTAGAATTTTTAGCATCCAACTTTTTTTTTTACGTAATATTTGTATTTTTGAATGTCGTATTTTAAAAAAGGCTGCTATCTTATTTATTTTAATTTATTCTTCCTCGGTTCTAATGAAAATTTAATTTATTTCATAGCTTCATGTCTAATATCTGAAACTAATAAAGATGGAGGGGGATACATATGATCAAATTTCCATAATTTTTATATCATTAAGTATTTTAATTTATTCTTTTTTTTTTTCGGCTCTGTTACGTATCTTACCAAAAATTGCTTACAATGTGGGTATAAATTAATCCTGTAAAAATTATCAAAGAATATTTCACGAACTTTACGTAACGTTTTCGACACTCTTCTTTCACTCCAAAAATATTGTTACGAATTTTGAGTAATTAATACTTAAAATAGTGTAAATAATTTATATCTGGATGTTTAATACGTTAATATTACCTTCTGTTGTGTTTATTTTATGCTAAAACTGTAATATTCATAAGCATCACTGATCCTTTCATTATAAGGCGTTTCAATCGAAACTTGACGAAATATTGGAGATACAGCTAAGTTGGCATCATTTTTGGGGACCTGGCTATCATATGGATGCTTTCGGAAATTACTGAAGAAATCCCTTAATATCACGGTCTATTATATAAGTGTATCTTTCGAGAAAGATCCGTACAGGCTATAAATAGGAATCGCTCGCTGAAATTGAGATAGTATTGTTTTGACCGTTGAAGAGTCGACTAGCGATTAGTTTCTACGATCGAGCGAGTGCTTTCGAATAATCTTAATCATTAAGTATTTTTATTTTTAGACACTGATAGTTGTGTCTGAGTACCGTAGAAGGTTTGATTTTGCGATTTATTTTGAGAATGTTGCTACTGCATCCTATTTTTCTAAGGAGATTATTTTTTCACGATAAATTTTCATCGCTCTTGTTGTTGTCGTGCGTTTCATCCTGGGATACATACGAAAGAAGAGAGATATATGAACAGAAACATACAATTCAATCACAGAAGAATACAGACTTTATTACAAACGGTTATCCCAGCATAGAACAGTAAGGGTGCACTGCTTTCCATTCGAGACGATCGAGCCTACTCCATTACAAGCCGATTGTCATATCCACCATACTGGCTGGGAGGCACGATCGCTCTCAAAGAACTGTTTTGCTCTTTGAGACTAATAGCGTAAAACCCTCGAACACACACACACATACCGATCTACTGAGCAATATAATAGACATACTATTACTTTTTCTGGATTCCTCCGAACATTAGCTTAGCTTACTGATTAACTCAAAAAATAAATCATAGGACATTGTCCCTGTTACTTTTTCAAAAACAAAATAGAGCATTTAATAAATGGAAATAAAGCTTATACAAAGTTAAAACATTTTTGCTCTTTATTGGTGTATTAAATTATATTTAATCAAGAATGTGTGTGTACTGTACGACTTATGCCATCAGAAAAATTTCTAACCAAAATTACGAATATATCTCCTATCTAATCTAAAATTCTTTATCTAATTTGTATGTCTTACTAAGAAGGAAGAAAGAAGCAGGGAATCAAAAAGGAAATATTCAAGAAGATCTCTTTTTCGATGGAAATCTAATTTGCAAACACAAACAATACTTCATAAACACTATACTTCTTATTTGCTCAATATATGCTCTACTGCATTCAGCTCTTCACTTTTAACAGCTGGAACTAAAATACTATTCGCTAAGGTATCCAACTACGTTCGGAACCGTGATTTTAAAAAAGCGCATAAATGGATCATTTTCATGATATTTAGTCTCACTTAGATTAGAATATATGTATAAAATAGTTTTAAGAATATTATGACGAAAAAAATTATTTAAATACAATATTTTTGGCAAAGAAATTAACTAAGAATAACCTTTTTTCAAAACATTCTCCTTTTATAAAAAATGCTTCTATAATAATAATATTTTGTTAGATAAAGTAAAAACTTCTCCAGAGAGTCGGAACTAGGATTTTTGAAAAACTCACATTATTTTCAGTTACCACCAATTGAAATGATATTTTATCAGCGTTTTTTTCTTAAAATTTCTCCCCTCTGTTGTAGTAGAATATAGATAAAACCCCTTCTAAGTTATATATATTTCAAAAATTTTTGTTCAGCCTCTGTACAGAGGTCTGAAATATATACAGGCAAAATATTATTATAATACAAGCATTTTTCATTAAAGGAGAATGTTTTGAAAATGGGTCATTCTATGTTCATTTTTTGTCAAAATATTGCACTTAAATAATTTTTTGTTGTAACACTATTCTTAAAAAAATTTTATTTGCGCGGTCTAATCTAAGTGACACTAAATATCATAAATATTGCCCATTTATAAGCTTATCAAAATTCTGTTCTTCCCTACTAACATACATCAATTTTTATATGATGCTTTCAGTTTAAACCTAAAATTGGCTATTTTGATTCAGATTTGTCTCTTTTAATTAAGTTTTCATTTTGTTGTTTTGATTTTACATCATAATTATTGTATCAAACAAATCCAGGTGTGTGTGTGTGTGTGTGTGTGTGTGTGTGTGTGTCTGTGTGTGTGTGTGTGTGTGTGTGTGTGTGTGTGTGTGTGTGTGTGTGTGTGTGTGTGTGTGTGTGTGTGTGTGTGTGTGTGTGTGTGTGTGTGTGTGTGTGTGTGTGTGTGTGTGTGTGTGTGTGTGTGTGTGTGTGTGTGTGTGTGTGTGTGTGTGTGTGTGTGTGTGTGTGTGTGTGTGTGTGTGTGTGTGTGTGTGTGTGTGTGTGTGTGTGTGTGTGTGTGTGTGTGTGTGTGTGTGTGTGTGTGTGTGAAGCTTCCTACTTATTAATGATACCAAAGTAAAATGCCTGGTACTAGAAGCTCCTCCACTGCCATTGCACGCCCAGCTAGTGGATATATAAATAGTCTTAAGTTTTGTGGTAACACTATATAAAACCGTAGACTTCTAACAAATGTAACGTTCAGCAGTCTTCACCCAAGCACATTCTGGACTGTCTGGACCTTTCTCGAGAAGATTTTCACACTACTCCACTTCTTGTGCTCGATTTCATCAGAATCCACGGACTTATTTATCTCGTCTGACTTCCTCAGACCTTGGAGGATTAGCAACAACATCAACAACTCTTCACAAAGCAGCCAATACATTGCATATTTTCGAACCATTGTCACATGACGTAATGGTCGTAATTAAATAATATTTATTTGTAAAAAAAACCACGAATTTAATATAATACAAAAGATTAAACGACAAATGAGAGAGAGAGATAGTGAGATATACACTGCTGGACAATTGCTAAAGACGGATAACACTATCATCCATAGCAACCACAAAATGAAAGGAAGCAAAATGTGGAAAATTAGAATAAGTGCGGGATATTAGTAAGAAGAAGTATGAGTATGCAAATTTTTTTCCACGTCTGTTCATCACGTGATAGCGTTCATAAGAGCTTTAAAGGTTTTGACGCGTGTGGACAGTTGTTGTTTCAAGTCAAAGTTTTACAGGGAAGATTTAATAGACGAACTTAAAATTTTTGGCATGTCTTCCCGATATCACATAGATGATTTTATGCGTGGCCGAATTATTGGAAAGATCGAAGAAGGGCGAAAAATAACAGATGTTGCCAGGAGTTCGACATCGCTCACAGCGTTGCTTCACGGCTGTGGAAGTCATTTAAAACTACTGGAATGTGTAGTAGACGGCACGGGGAGGTCGTGTTAGCAGTACGACGCCTGCAGAAGACAGATATATCGTCCTATCAGCAAAAGGAACAGGCGCACCACAGCTCAGCAGGTGGAAAATCAGTTTCTTGCTACCTCAGGAAAGCAGATCTCCCGAAAAACTGTTGCCAGACGTTTGAGGGGAGGGAGGACTATACGCACGCAGACCTGTTGTGTGTGTCCCATTGACCAGACAGCACCGTACTGCTCGTTTGCAATGGTGTCGTGAGCATCACAATTGGACTGAACAGGACTGGGCATGCATACTATTCTCAGATGAGAGTAGGTTCAGTCTGTCATCGGATTGTAGACGCCAACTGATCTGGCGCGAGAGTGGTACTGCTTATCGTCCAGAAAATATCCAGGAAAAGGACCGATATCCGACATGCAGTATCATGGTGTGGGCCGGCATCATGATCAATGGCCGCACGCGCCTACATGTGGTTGCGAATGGGACTATGACGGGCCAACGATACAATTGATGAAGTTCTACTTCCTCATGTTCGTCTTTTCCGTGGTGCTGTCGGTGATAAATTTGTTTTTATGGATGACAACGCAACATGTCATCGAACACTCGCTGTTCAGGATTGTCTAGACAGCGAGGGTATTCAACGTCTCGTATGGCCATCGCGTTCTCCAGATCTAAACCCCATTGAAAATGTGTGGGATGCTTTGGGGAGGCAAGTTGCTGGTCGAAACTATCCTCCGACAAACAAGAACACCCTCATCCGTGCACTCGCAGAGGAATGGGATAAATTGCCTCAACAGCTGCTGGATAATGTTGTGCAAAGTATGGTACGACGTGTGGAATGTTGCATCACACTCCATGGTGAACATATCCCGTACTGATACCTTTCTTTAAGGTGCCTGCTGACTTTTAGATGCATTGTTCCATTTCTCCGTACGCAGATCAAATGAACATTTTTTTTTCTTTCAGATGTTTCACAGCTTTTGTACTTTCCAGAACAATAAATATTCTTTATTCTAATGTCTGAACAGTGTGGCAACTATATTTTATCCTACTAGGCCTCATGTCTCGCTTAATGTTATGCTACATAGCAATTTGTGATCCGTCCTTAGCAATTGTCCAGCAGTGTATATATATATATATATATATATATATATATATTCTTACTAAGTTTCATTTATAAAAACGTGCTACCCGTTGATTTAATCAATTGATAGATCTATCTTGAAATATTTACTTTTTATACCATTTTTATTTACCGCAAAATCCTGCGCATAGCGCGCACCGGCGTATAACGTGCACCCATAATTTCAAGCTGCATTTTTTAATTCTTAGGTATATCTGCCGTATTACGCGTACCCCCATTTTTACGAAAGAACGAAAAATGTGCGAGTGCAATGCTGTTACGTTTTTAAGCCATTTATTTGAGGTATTATCCCAGAATTTTGAAAAATAGTATATTTTTAGAATCAAAATCCTTTAACTTCATTGGGTATGTCGTTTCTTTCAAATAGATAATAGTCTGATCTATGTAGTAGTCTAATTTTCTTATGCTTATCCTTTTTTTTTTGAAGCTATCATTTTTCTTACACGCGGCGTATAACGCGCACTCATAAATTTCAGCGTAATTTTTGTGTTGAAAGCGCGTGTTATACGCCGGTTTTTTCAGTACTTGCCCTTTTTTTAAAAAAAAACAAACAATATCCCAATTACTTAATGTATATTAATCTTATAATAGGCAGCAAAATAAATGAATTCCCATTTGTAAACTTACTGATTACAGGTCTAGGTGAGAACATTTAAGGGAATAGTCAGATTCAAATGGGTTACATCATTTATGAGAAACTTCCTGTACTTGTAACTATTTTTAAGCAATGTTTATGATCGATATGTGATATGTTAGAAGTGATGTAAGTTCTGTTTTCGTTCTAAGAAAAAATATATGTAACAATTACTCACACTCCAAGAGGAGGAAGTTGAAATCATATTAATATACACGTTCTTTTAAGGGATGTTTTTTTTTAAAGTTTATATTCTTTTTTCTTTCAGCTCTCGGTCGCATTCCTTCTGGCAACGAACTTCTGGTTCTGGCATCACAAGGAGGCGCTTCTCCTTGGAAATTTCCTGGAATGCCTGGACTCGGAATGACGGATCTCAACTCACTGATGGCCTCTTCAAACCCTCAACAGGCCGCTGCCCATTTGGCCAGCCTGTACTTTGGAATCCCAAGAACTTTCTTCCCTCTTTCTCACCTGACGGCGACTTCTGGAGCAAGCATGAACCAAGGGGACATCACAGGACCCATAAGGACTAATGCCCCGTCTAGCTATTCCCAGTTGGCGGGGAATGCGATGGCGAATCAAGCTCTGTATGCCACTAGATTGCAACTTTCAAGACTTTATCCAGGACTGAGATTTCACCCGTACTTCCAACCGAGATTAATTCATCCTCCGCCTGTATCAAAGAGCACGGTGGATTCAAACTCTGACTGTGATACCATGAGTCCTAGTGTTTGAACGGGAACTTAGTTTAATTTTTAGAGCAATTTAGTACATTTCTGAGGTTCCAGAGTCAAGACTTGCTTAACGACGTTTCAAAATTGGCTAGAATAAGAAGAATGTGAGACCGAAGTGGGAAAGGACTGATCGCCAAATCTTTATATTTGTTAGTTCGGCAGTTCATTTTTCAGCTCTTATTCCCTGAATTCGGTACCAACAGTGGTATTTAAAGGTGATTTAGAGAGTACAGTCGCTTTTCTAATGAATTCAACAGAAAATCTAGGGAGAAAGAAACCTGCAGTTGATGATTTGGCGAGTTTCAATTTTTGCCAAATTCCAATGTACTGAATTCTGGGAATAAAACTAATTTTTTATCCGCTGGCAAAAGTACTGTAATTGTTCAAAATGTTTGAGTCAATTAAATAAAAGCATGAAATGTACAGATAATACCTCTAACTATATAGATCCGAATAATAAGGAAAAAGTTTTGAGAGCAGTTTATGTAGAGAAAAAAAACCCTACATTCCATTAAAGATACTTTTTTTCATTCCGTAAGATGAAAATTCTTATTTTAATTGGTATGCTTTGTGTCTAGTTATAGATTCGTTCCGTTCATTTAAGTATTATATATGTGAATACAAATAATGGAAATAATTTGTTACCAGTACGCTACGAGCCAAACTTTTTTTTGGAGGGGTTTGAAATTACGCCAAATAAGATTTTGGTAACCTAGCAATAAGAAATCAGCATGAAAATATTCTAAAAGGATTGTTTATTCCCGAAGAAAGGGCTTAATTACATAAATCCTAAAAGAAGCAAAAAATGATAAATTAAGCAAAAATATGCTTACTTTTTTTAAGGTAGACAAATTGAAAAATATGAGTTCCAGGAATTAAAAGAATACAATATCAGGAATTTAGGAATGCCGAGGAAAAAATCGAAAAATATGAAAAACGAAATGTGGAAAATGAAATAATAATAATAATAATAATAACATTTAAGAAAATTCCGAGTTCTCAATGAATGTTTTCGAACGAAGAACGCTTAACAACCTCGTAATCAAATGTAAAATAGAAATAAAGTGAAAATCGACAATTTGTTGTCCGTGGAAAAAGAGTTATACCTCATAGATTTGCTAGTGTGACCGCGAAAACTAGCACCATTAGACCCACAATAAAACAAACAACCGTCAAATTTCTTCACTTTTGCCAGTAATTTTCATTTTGTTAATTAATTTATCACATTTCATAAAAACCGAAATAAGAGAAATTTTAATTAAGAATTGAGAGGAGGAGAAGTAGAACTCTCAGAGCAAACAAAATTAACGGAAAGTACGTATTCAGCAATCCTTTTGATCCCAAAAAATCGAAAGCGTTGCCCTCGATGCCCTTTAAAAAGATTCTGGTACTTACCAGTAATGTTCGAAATAACGATAAACCATACAACGTGAAGCATGGGAATGCTTTAAATTTGTAAAAAATATCGAATTAAAATCTTCTGAAATTAAAAGTGTTACCGCCATAAAAAAAATAATTGTAATTTAGGTAATAATGATGGGGCAATCACAGTGCCAAGCTTTAAAAAACCAGATAACTATGTTATAATGTTATCGCGCAACTAGGCGTATATCAGCAATAACTTGGCTCGAAGCGTACTGGTATCAAATTAGTTCCCAAATAATTCAGTAAATTTAAGATGGTTACAAAAATCAAATGACCCAAGATACTGTTTGATGTAACAGTAGTAAACAAAACTGAAATGTCAATATAAATCAGATATATATAAACAATGCAAGTGATATTCAAAATATCTCTCACTATAACAAAAATATGTCTTTGTTGATCTTCTACTTATCACGTTTTGATTCACAATTTCTTCTCACGTGCTTCTTTTCACTCTTTATAGAATATTTCTGACACATTTTCTTCGTAAAATGTTGAAAAAGATATTGTGACACCCTGGATAAACGGGGGGAAAATGTTACTAATATTAAACCGTTCTCTGTGTTATTTTTTTTTGTGTTTTTTTTTTTTTTTTTTTTTTTTTTTGTGATTCCATTAATAAAATCCTTTGAAATGAATATTGTGAAGTATTTATTTCATCTACTCTCATTCTTGACAAATTGTCTTAAAATTATAAAATTAAAACTTATCTTAATTTAATTGACTATTAATACAGGAGCACACAATCATCAAAACTTTATATTGTTAAGCATATCGGGGTTCGATAATTTTATGCAAATCCGTTTCAAAGATCAAAAGAGTTCTTCTGGAGCGATGGAAATTCATTGTCGAAAAACAGTCCTTGAAATACAGGATACAGTACTCAAATTCTCAGAATAAATCTCAGAAGGCCTTTACACCTTCTACGGAGTTCAGACACAGATATCAGTATCTAAAATACAAGTATGTAAAAGATCATTCACAAGCACTCGCTCGTCCTACACAACAGCCGAAATAATAACTTATTGCTGGTCACCAAAGCTGTTGCCGAATGCGATTAGAAAAGCAGGATAGAAAAGTGCGAGCAGGATATAGAAAAGATTCCCAGGATCAAGAGGCCTTAGGGCGCAGTAAAGGAAGACACCAATCTTTTTTAACCCTGTTTACATCTTCTAGGGTTGACCTAACTTAATTCATGTTAATGCTGAGAGGTGTACTTTTCCTGTAAAACTCTTTTTTCTACATGCAGTGTATCATTGCAGGGAAGACAATATAATTGGTTTGTCTCAATATTAACAAAGATTTTCTTTTTTTTTTTCAAAATTCCTCCTCTTATGTAATCTTATGCTACAGCAGTGACATTTTATAGCTAATTTTAATCATTAAGATTTTTTGTGGTCGTAGTAGCCTAGTAGTTATAAACACGGCCACGTGGTCGTGGCCGGCTTGTAATGAGTTCACGACCTAGCGTCACTGAACGCCCCCATGTAGAGATTGTTAAATCTGACGAGGCTCAAAGTCCTCAAGTTAGAGTGATATGGTAGTTCGGGAAGGGGTGACAGCTCAGGTGTTGTCCTCGTCATTTGACATGTTGATTTACACTAATAACGACACACAGCAAGATTTGTTAATTGGCACAATAATTGATTTACATTAATAACATACACAACAAAATGTGGGTTTGGTTGGCAACTTTTTTTTTTTTACCAATTTTCAATTTTCCGTTAAATTATTATTGATCTAATAATTTTTCAACTTTCAAAGCATAAGAAAAAGCAATTTTTTAAAATATTCGATTCAATTTAATTTAGTGTGAAGATGTATAATGTATGATCCATACTTTAACAGAGTAATTTAAAAATTGGGAAATGGGAATGAACACTTTTGTTTATCAGCAAAAACAAAACTTCAAAAATTCATTTTTTAAAAAATTGTGCTATAGGTTATATAAAAATGTAAATCTTAATTTTTAAAAAATGGGTTTGCAGAAAGAATGACTTAAAAAATACGTTACGAATATTTTACTCCCTGATATTCGTTAAAACAACGTTACAATTTTGGTTTAGAACAGAACTTTATATACTTTTTAAAGAGAAATTAGAATTCGACAAAAAAAAACATTTTATGTCATTAACAAGACAATGCTTACTATCATAGACTCATCTAATTAGCCATTTTAAATATCTATAAATAATGTCAGTCCTATAGAATCTCTCTCTCACTTCCTTTTCAAACTAAGTCTGGTTTTACTTATTTGAATTTAATAAAGTATTTCTGAAAGAAAAGTAACCTAATGTTCCGTGAAAAAAAAATTACAGTTTTCCTTCATATTTTTAAATCTTATTTGTAAAGATCTGAAAGATGATTACAAAAAATGACTTGTTTAAATAAACTCGAATAAACTAAAACTAAACACACACACACACAGTAGCGCAACAGCCCGAGAGAGCCAAGGCTTACTGTGCCAATCTCAGTATACGTGACCTTGGACGCTGAGATGGGTGCATGAGCAGATGTCTGATCAGGTGGTCAGTCTGACGCGAAAGCCCCCAGTGTTAAGTTCCCAAGCGAGCTTGGTACTCATTTTATCGACCCATTGAAGGGATGAAAAGGCTGAGTCAACCTTACCCTGCCCGGGATTTGAGCTCCGGACCTGTAGCATCGAAGCGCACAACGCTACCACTCAGAAAATAGGCTTCACATAAACTCAAATGGGTTTTTAAAAATCAGGAGTGGGGAAATGTATAATCAACAGAATTTTTTTTTTTTACCCTTTCAGAAACATTTTATTATATTCCAGGGGAAAAAATATAGAGACAATCGTCAAAATGTAAAAAGGAAGGCAGAAATTTCATGTAATTAAAAATACGCTCACAAATTAAAATGACAGATAATGGTAATTTTACGTAGAATTTCAATAACAAGAATTATTATTACATTAGATCTCTATTTAAACAATATATATAAAAAATTTAAGTCAATTCCTACTTAGATGAACAAAGAAAATTTTTATTTTAGCTACTTTTTATTAAATAGTTACAATTAATATAAATATGTATATACATATAACAGAATCACAACATTAACACAGGTAATTAATTTTTATTAATTATCATTAAAGTATCTTATTTTCATCCAAAACAGTCATGTATATAAAATTTCAGTTCAACTGAATGCTTTCAAACGTGAGAAAAAAACCTTTTCAAGTTTTGACACAAGTCTCCAAAAGGGTCGCTAAGTCGCCAAAAATGATGCCAATGTGGCTGTATTTGTAATTCTTTAAATAATTAGTTTTAATCAATTTTTATTAATTATAATTTAATTACTGTATTGCCATCCAAAATAACCATGTATATAAAATTTCAGCTCAATTGAACGCTTTAAAATTATTAACGATTGAAAATTCCACCAAGATAAATAAATAAATATATAGAGAGTGTGAGCTATATAATAGTAGGAATTGTAAAATATTCAGATAAACCCACATCTGAAAATTTTAGGCATTTCTGAAAGATCATGAGGGATTCGAGATAAAATGTACTCAAATAATAAAAAGGTAAGAACTGTTCTATAAATTATGTCATTATTAAGAAAACGTTTAACTTATGAAGAGTTGAAACTGGTGAAAAAACGAAAAATGATTCAAGCGATATCATGAACTTCGAACAAGCACTTAGCGTTTCAATTTCGTCTGAGCTAATATTCTTTTTCTATGAGATAATTTTTGTTGACAACTATTCCTCTGATTGTGTATTTTTATTCCCTGATGGTATTAAAAAGTAAACTATTTTCCTACCTTTCCTGTTTTTATTGAGTTTGATAGTTATGGTTGTCATTTGAATTCGTTTTGCTTATCATTATATTGACTATTATATATATACATGTCTCCTTCTAGAATACATGCATTTTTTTCATTTGCATAATAATTTGTAATTGTTTTTTTAAAGATAAAATATGTCTGTTTAGGCGTAATCTATTAGACATAAAATCTTAAAAATGAGGAAGCAGATTCCATTCATGGAGTAGCGATCCACTATAAGATGGGATTTGTGAAAATCGCTCCCTAAGTGGCGTTGCGGGAGCTTAAGGGGCGGTATAAATAATTATTCCCACTTTTAATCCATTAGACGTATGGTCTTGAATTTTGGTACACAGATTCCTTTCATGGACTAGAGATCCACTACGAAATGGATTTTGTGAAATTTAACACTCAAGTGTGGTGTTGCGGGGATTAAGAGGCGTTATACATAATTATTACACTTTTTAAATTATTAGACGTTCAGTCTTAAAATTTGGTAAGCAGATGCCTTTCATAGAGGAGACATCAGCTACAAAATGGGTTTTATGAAATTTGAGCCGAACTGGCGTTGCATACAATTAACGGACGTTATAGGTAATTATTTCCACTTTTAAACTGTTAGACGTATGTCCTTGAAAGTTTATAAGCAGATTATGTTCATAGAGTAGAGAACCGCTACTAAATAGGTTTCACGAAAATCGCCCCCCCAATGGGCATTTTGGGGGATTAGGGAGTTTAATAAATAAATATTTCCATTTTTAAAATATTAGTCCTACTTGCTTGTGAAAATTGATAAGCATGTTCCTTTCATGGGATAGAGTTCTTCTAACAAAGAATTTTGCGAAAATCGAGTCCCAAGGAGGGTTGCTAGGGGTCAAGGGGACTAGAGAAGAATTCCGGTTTTTGAGCTGTTAGCCCACATACTTGAAGTTTGTTAGGCATGTTTTGTTGTTGTTGTTTTTGGAATAGATATTCAATAAAAATGGATTTTACGCAAATTGTCTCCAGGAAGGAGCAGGCGTTACTGGGCAAAAGAATAAAAAAAAAACCTTTTCGAACTACTAGGACTATAATAATGAAATGTGGTTTGCACGATTCTTTTGTTGAATTGAAATCCGCTAAGGACTGTTCTCTTGGAAATCGACTCTCAACTTGGTTACGGGAAATATTGATAGTAAAAATTCCGTTTTTTACCAGATTTAGACTTGAAATTTGTCACGCATGTTTATTTTATGGAGTAGAGATCCACTGAAAATTGATTTTGCGGAAATCTTCTTGGTTATAGAGTTACGAGAGTGCAAAAAGTTATTCTACTTCAATTTTAGAGATTATTAGAAAATATTAGTTCTCTTCTTTTTATACAGTATAGGTATAAGTATATTTTTCAGTACAATCGAATTCTTAATGCTAGGACTTAGAAATCAAGCAGATTCCTTTCCTAGAGTAGAGATCAGCTACAAAAGGTATTTGACCCCCTTTTGGCGTTGCGGGGGATTAAGAGGCGTTACAGATTAAGTTAAGATAGATTTGAACTATTGGACCTACAAACTTGAGTTTTGGTCGTCATGTTCTTTTCAAGTAGTAAAGAAACGCTACAAAAGAGGTTTTGTAGCATATAACCATAAGAGGCTTGCGAGAATTAAGAGGCATTGGAGATAAATATATTCACGGACTAATAATATATTTTATGAACTAGAGTTCCTCTAAGAACGCGTTTTGCGAAAATGAGTTGGGTTGTGAGGGATAAAGGGGTGTTATGGATATAAAAAAAATTACTGTGTGTTTCTGAACTGTTAGATGCATATACTTAAAATTTGGTAAGCAATAAATTTTTGCTGGAGATCCGCTAAGAAAGGATTGGTAAGATCAACTCCTGGGGGGGGACTAGAGAATACTGGGGTGTTTTGATGAAAAAAAAATATTCCCGTTTTTAAACTGCTAAACCTGCAATAACGAAATTTGGTATGCATGTTTCGTTTGTTGAATTTAAATTTGCTAAGAACGGGTCTCACTGAATTTATCCTCAAAAAGGGTTACGGGGCTTTATGACTATTATTAAAAATCTCCGTTTTTGAATTGTTAGATTTAGACTTTAAATGTGGCAAGTACCTTTATTTTGTTATAAACAGTGTATATTCATATAACATTATGAAATACTCAGCGAATTGGGTAGATAACAGCTAGTCACATTTAAAGGAGAAAAAAGCGACTCACACACACTCATCACGATTTCTCAGAAACTATTAGACTTACAGACTTGAAAATTGGCATCCTTCCTTTTATGGAATAGAAATTCGCTGAGAACGGGTTTTGCTAAAATCGACTCACAAGGGGGTGCGAGGAGTTAAAGGGCGCTATAGACTCCCGTTTTTGAAATAATCGACCTAAAGACTTGAAATTTGGCAGACAAGTTCTTTTCATGAAGTAAATTGAAGGACACGAATAAATTCAACTCAATAAAAACAATGGACTGTGTGTATTCCTTTAAAAACTTTAATGAACTTAAAAACCTTACTGAAATTGAGACTTAACGTCTGCTCTGCTCGCAGCCTGAACTACAACTGGAGTTTCACTCCAAAACATTTCTTATAACCCAAATGACGGGCACATTGGCACTCACGAAATTAGCAATAAATTACAAATGGTAAAGGCGGCGTTAATAGTAAAGATCCGCTACAAAAAGGGCTTAGCAAAAATCGAAGCTTAAGCAGCGAGGGGTTTAGTTTGCGAGGGATTAAGCATAGATAAACATTCCTGTTTTTGAACTGTATAAGACCTACAGACGTGAAATTTTCCAGGCACATGTGTGTTCATTTCATGGAGTAGAGATTCGCTATAAAAAGAGTTTTGGGGAAATTGATATTCAAGGGGAATTGCGAAGGTTGAGGGGCATGATAGATAAATATTCCCAGTTTTGAACTATGAGGACTACAAACTTTAAGCCTAGAAGACAGGTTCTTTTCATGAAGTAAAGATCAACTCCATAAGGTGTTTTGCTAAAATCGAACCGTAATAGGAGTGCGAGGGGTTAAGAGACGTTGGATTCCCCCCTTTTTTTTAATTGTTAGAACTATACAGACTTGAAATTTGGTAGGCATGTTCCAGTCGTGCGGTAGATGTCAAGAACGAATTTTACGAAAATTGACTCGCAAGAGGAAATTGCGAGCGCTTAAGAGGCATTATAGATAAGTATACCCATTTTTGAACTATTTGATTTACTACCTTGAAATTTTATCACTGTACTGAACTGAACTGAACTGAACTATAATGGATACCACCGTACAAAAATGCCAAAGCAGTAGAGAGTTGTGATACCCCACCGACCCGGGGGTACCATCTCTTCATCTACGTGACCTAGATTTGTAGGAGGAAATGATTGATCACTCAAGTTAGCCATAATCAAACTAATTTATTATTATTCCAATATATTGATCCAGACAACTCAACTCTTACTATAGGGATGCAATCAGGAATGACATAGCGTATTTCTAAATTCTAAGTAAATAGCACCTGGAATCCTAACCACTTATCTCTATAAGAAGTTATCCTAAGAATCTTTATTTGCCTTACATTCCTTAACACGCTAAAGCACGTTCTATAATTACGCTTCTGTTTTTAATATCTTACCAACAGCTCACGGCGTTCAGCATCTCAGCTTCCTATCTCCTTCTTCTATTCTACCACGCGAATACTAAAACTCCATTATATATCTGTTAACTAATCTGCATATCGTGGTTTCTTCTTGAGAGGATTGGATATGAAATAACTCAATTCTGGTCCCAAAGATTCCCCAAGAGAATTAATAGGAAAAGCGTGATAAAGCCCCGTCACAGAGTGAGTGAGTTATTGTGGCGTTTTATGGCGCAAAGAGCCGATTTCGGCTAAACTGCACCCGTAGCAGTAGAGAAGCAAGAAGATTAAGCAACCGATTTCAAAAATAAAATTTGTTAAGTCTTGAGAAGAAGAAACTGTTTTGAAGCTGACAACACGTATGCAATGAACCAATGGCCTTTTGACAGTCGCTCATACAGACTACTTTCATGGATTAATTTTTAAAAAAACACATAGATGAAAGCGCCAATGGTTCTTTATGTATCAAGTTAAAAATCTGATGATGTATGTCAGGAGTTTGGACTCCTAGAGCTTACCATTGTATACGCCACTGTCTCTTGGAGGTAATAAAAGTTGTCGCAGAAACCAGTATTAACCATCTTTTGGATAAAAGGAGGGAAAAGACACTATAGCTATTGGTTGACCTCTAACCAATCGATTGGCAAGAGGAGGAGAAAGGGTGACAAACTAGGCTCATTTTCAGTATTTAGCGACAAAACTACTTGTATTACAAATAAAAAACAAAAAAATATGAAAAATATGGGAAGATGGGAAGATGGAGGAAGAGACAGCTGAATTCGAACCCAAGATAAACTGCGAGATAAGATATAAACTAAGATATAAACTGCGAGAAACAGCTAATTGCTGGAGGCCTCAAAATTTAAGGAGGAAAAAATAACTGGCCTCTGAGAAGAGAGCTAGTTCACGTATATGCAAGATATATATGCATAAAATATTATATTTTTCATACAATTTTTATGTGTTTTGAAAACAGCAAAACAGTATGATTATCATATGGAATTGTATAAAATTCACAAAACTACAAAAGAATTTTAATAAATTATGGTTTAAAAACGTACGATCTGACAATACTCTGCTGCCAAACCAAAATATAACTAAAAAGTAAACTCTGTATACAGCTACAACCAATCAATCAATCATATGGATTCAAAAGTTTCGGTTCGTTTTTCAATGTTATTTCTGTTGTTGCTGATTTGTTTAATTTTTTTTTATGTAACTAGATCGACTATGTGATTCGATAGAGGGCGATGTTTTGCAATTTGTAATTTTATTATGCAGTAAGGCGAACAAAAAATGAAAATTGCTGGAAAAATTTAATATGTGAGTGTTTTTTGCTGATAGGTCTATATAGCGGGAGAATTCTCGTTCGTTGAATTATCAATTTTTGAGAATTATCTTCGAAACATAGGTTAATTTTGTGTCTCGCAAGATTCGAGATTCGATGTTGTTGTATTAGTCTCCAGCGTGCGTGTGTATTTTGACAGACTGAAAAATTTTCAACTGCCTTCGAAGAGAGATTTTTCCGTAATTACACATTTTTCGCAGATTTTTCTCATTTCATGTTATTTGAATATGTTAATAACTTTATACTTTTCTGTGAAAATAATTAGCTTATTATTATTTGCTATTTAATTTAATTTTTTTATGTACTTTGGGATTATAAAAAAAATCTAGAAATTAATCCGAGTGCTTTCTGTTGTGATTTATGTATACAATTTTTCCAAATATATTTGTAATTAAAACTTCTTATCTTAAATATTGAATTTTCTTACTTGATCAGTATATTTTCATGATTAAATCTGAATATATATATATTCGAAGGGATATGATGTAAAATAATATTTATATTACAGACTATTCTTTGAATAAATGAATTTTTCGTGTCAGCATTATATTAAATTTAAATTACATATTATTTTTAAAACATATAATAATTTATCGTAAGAACATATTTTTTAAAATTCATTGTCTTCTAAAATGTGCTTAACTCTGTTGTTTAAAAATATATGCCTTATAATTTCATTTTTATAGGTTTAGTAATAATTCTGTCCAAAAATATAGTGATATATACTCAAGGTGAACGTATAAAAAAAATGTCCCAGCATTGTGGAGAGTAAATTGTATTGAAGAAAAATAGTTATTCTGTTTTTCCCTTTTGATACTGATTACAATAAATCTTTTAAGGGGACACAGAACGATTCAATTGACAAAAATCGGTCACAAAATAAAATCTAATTTTTTTAACCCAAATTATTCTTTATATACTTTCCTATAACCTCACAAAACTTAAAAACTCTAAACTTAAAAAACACAGAATTATGATAGCTTTTACTTTTGTTTTTACTCACATCCCTATGGCAAATCAAAACTTTAAACTTACTTATCTCAGAAAGATAAAATAACTAGTTAGTCTTCATTTAAAAAAGCTAAGGCTTTTTTTCTATTGTGCCTAATGTTTTGAATTTTTTTATCTATTGTTAATAGTATATGTAACAAGAGTTGGTATGCATTTCTGAATCAAAGCAATACTTATTCTTTTAAAAATAATTGAACTCAGAATTTATACATTTTTGAAGGAATTTTCAATAAGCATTCATAAAAAGAGGTATTGTATGAATACCAATCATGTTATCCCAAAACCCATACCAACTTTTGTTATACATAGTTTGACGTACATGTAAATCAAATTTCGTAAATGTAAGTCTACTTTTGTAGGAGGAGTAGCATTTTTAAAATCACTTCACAAATTTTAAGTTTTTTCCTTAAAAAAATTAAATTTTGAGCACAAAATCTCTTTTACATAGTATATATACACACATTGGAGACAACCAAAAAAATTTTTAAATCCCTAATTTGAAAATTTTTGCGTAAATTGTACCATGTCCCCTTAACCAAAAAACCTGTGAAATCCTGATATTTTATATTTGAAAGTACTCTTTATTCAAATATTTTTCATGGTCATTTTGTATATTTTAAAAGCATTCACTCCCTTATAAAAATCTAGGAAATTGCCTTTCCTGTTAATCCTTTCGTTATTTATGTATTATCGCAATCTATTGGCGACATTTTCTGAAATGAAGCACATGGTTGCAAATTCAGTGTGATACGTAAGAAATTGCAGTTACCAACTTGGCTATACCCTGGGTATAAAAATGATAGTTTTAAAAATAAAAAAGAGATGAGAGCATAAGGAAAATTAGACTTCACTATATATCAAAATATTATTTATTTTAAAGAAATGACTGTATTTATAAATTTAAAGAGTTGTTATTCTAGAAGTATACCAGTTTTTCAAAATCCTGGGATAATACCTTGAATAAATTACTTTAAAACATAAGAGCTCTACATACATACATTTCAGAATTCTTCCTAAAAAAATGGGTGCATGTTTTATGGAAAATATACATCAAAAGTAATAAAATGTAGCTTAATAGTATAGGTACACGTTATTCACCAAATTTTACTGCACTTTGTTTAAAAAGTTTGCTGGAATATATTATCACAAAAGTTCCCACCATTAATAAGAGACTATCATGTCATCATATTTTTACACTAACTACAAATTAACCCAATTTCTCACTGGTCATGGTAATTTCAAAAGCTACTTGAACAAATTTAATTTAGTTCCTTCATCTTTTTGTGACTGTAATATCGGTGGCGAGGAAAATGTAGAACATGTAATCCTTCTGTGTTCCAAGTATGTCCGAGAGAGAAAGATCATAAGACTGGCATTCAAGAGACTCAACATTAATCGGCCACTGAATTTTCACCAACTTCTTTCCACCAGAAGTGCTTTCAAAAATTTCTGTAAATTTGTTGTAACTGTTTGTAATCCTTCTTAACTTCATTTTTTTTAATTGTTTATTTCCCTTGAATGTGTGTTTAATACTTACTTCTGTAAGCCCTGTGTGATACTTTGTGGTGCACGGGGATTTTATGATTGTTTTCAATAAAAAAAATTTAAAAAAAGTGTGGTACTTACATATTAGTGTCACCCCAGCCAAGTTGTTACCATGTGAATCTCACAATTTTCCACCATAATCTGAGTGGTTGGATTTGTTTTTTTTTCTCATGTAAAACATCTTAAAATCTTTTTGTTGTTTTTACTTGGTGCAATTCATGTGGCACCAATTTTGGTTACATGCTTTTGACGCTAATACATAAGTACCCAAAGTTTTTGTTTTACCTTGTCAAATTCACAGTATCAACCAATGATATTGTTAAAGAGTGATGCATATTAAGACAGGTAAAGGAAAAATCTCTTGTTATTAGATTCTCCAAACACCATCACGTAAATATAACAAATTTTTTCTTGCCTTTTGCATTTGAAAAACTTATTCCTTTTATGTTTAGGAAGTGTCATATGATCAAGATTAAAAACAAATTTTTTAAAATGTATTATCGAAAAAATCAAAAATATGCCTCCTTCCTGAACCTTAAAATACTTGATAAAATAAAAGGATTGAAAGTATTTGTTATACATGCTATGGATTAATGAAAGCTTTTTCAAGTTTATGCCAACGCAAACATTAGCAATAGTATCAGTTAAGATAAATTCTCTACAAGCATAATAATTAAGAATTAAATTATAATGAGATTTCATCAACTCAACTTATGCTTATGGTACTTACATATTAGTGTTACCGCAGCCAAATTTGTGCCTTTCAAATGGTGCCATATGCCACCAAATTGACTGATTTTTCCTTTTTTTTCAAATAAAACACACAAAATTCTTTTGTTTTGTTATAATGGCATAATTCAGGTGGCACAAATTTTACTACAATGGCACCACTGACATAGATAGTCAGGCCCTGTATCAAAAATTTCTTGGGAGGTTGTTTTGGTCCCCTTTTATTTTTTACAATTTTTACTTACATATGTTGGGGCCCTGTATCTTTGATATGATGGTAGCTATGTCCCTGGGTGGCACCAATACATAAGTACCATGTTTATTAGCAACCTGTCTAAAAGCTAGAGTTTGCCATAATTTTTACATGTTTTCATTGATGTATTATTCCTATGACCATTTTAGGCCGCAAGTCTTGAGTAGTCATGGCCGTGAGTTTTGAGTACTGGTGACACTGAAGATCTGCTATGTTGAAGAACTGATGAATGTTAAATCTATCATTTGCATAAAATCCTCTGGTTGGCATGGCATGGTAGTTTGGAGACAAAGGGGCCAGCTCATGTGTTTTCCTCGACTGAAGTTCAAAATTTTGAGGTCCATCACCAATAACCCTTGTGTTGCTTCAGAATGCAACGTTAAGGGGACATGTTATGATTTACGCAAAAAATTTTTATTTAAGGATTTTCAAAATTTTTTTTGTTGCCTCCTATGTTTGTATACTATGTAAAACAGATTTCGTGCCCAAAATTTCATAAAAAGCTAGCTATTTAATTTTTTTAAGGAAAAACTTTAAATTTGTTAAGTTATTTTAAAATGCTTCTCCTACACAAAAATTGACTTACATTTATGAAATTTTATTTACATGTACGTCAAACTATGTATAACAAAATTTGGTATGGGTTTTGCGATAACACAATTGGTATTTCTGCAATACTTCTTTTTATGAATGCTTATTGAAAATTCCTTAAAAAATGTATAAATTCTGAATTCAAATATTTTTTAAAAAATAAGTATTACTTTAATTCAAAAATGCATACCAACTTTTATTACATGTATTATTAGCAATAGGTAAAAAAAATTTCAAATCATTAGGCACAATAGAAAAAAAGAAGCCTTAGCATTTTAAATGAAGACAAACTAGTTATTTTATCTTTCTGAGATAAGTAAGTTTAAAGTTTAGATTTGCCATAGGGGTGTGAATAAAAACGAACATAAAAGCTATCATAATTCTGCATTTTTTAAGTTTAGAGCTTTCAAATTTTGTGAGGTTATAGATAAGTTTATAAAGAATAATTTATGCATTGGGAAGCGAATTGCGTAACTTTTAATTGGCAGTTAAGGGATTTATTATAAACCGTACAAATTATTAAGATAAGTGTTCATTTTTGTATATAATTTTATATATGATAATCTCATGGGGTCACTGGTAATTATTAAACTTTTCCTTAACTTCGTATTGTTAAATTAATTATAAAATACATTGTGTAGCACTGGTACATTTATAAGTATAATATATCAGTGTAAATGTGTAATTTATTTTTTATTGTGTCAGAATGTATTTTGTTTAATTTTGGTAAATTAATAATTTTTTTAGGTAATCTTTTTTCTTTTTTTTTTACTTTTTAATATGCTTGCGCCCCTCGTAGAGTCGTCCCGCGCCCAACAGTTTAAGAAACGCTGGTATAGTATGTATGTATCTAATTTTTAAGACAAACTGATTTAGCTCTAATAGTATTCATCCTACTATTGTGAAATCATATTAAATAAGTTTCTGAAAATTTATAAAATTACTTGCATGCTTTTTATGCTTGTCAAAAATCTGATTCACACAGATAAGATTGATTTATTTTCTCTATTTAATGTTGAAATAAATTAATGTATAATGTCCCTTCTCTTCCTAGGTAAAACTAGCAATAATTAAAGTAAAAAGTACATAATATCTATCCTTATGGGAAATTCCTTTTGAACTCATTTGTCTGAGAGTCAGCGAGACATATGTTTGTGAACTATCAGTTAGGCTCTTCAAATTTTATGCCTGTTGCCAAGCTCATTGGCCTTAAATGCATGCAAGTAAATAATTATAGCTATGGAATTTATTTTGATATTTGTTCGGGTTTTTTTTAAATGTCTTATGATGAAAGATTTCTGAAAATGTTTCTCCTTTTGAAATATTTCTTTAGCTGTAAATACATTCATACCTTGGTTCATAAACTTAATACATTTTGAGATTTAATTCACAAACAAAAATCCTACATAAATTATTCAATTAACTTGCCTTATTTTTATGCTTAGTTTGAAAAGTATTGAAATAAAGGAAAACAGGTTTTGTTATGAAGATGTAATATTTAATACAAAAATAAACATGTGGTAATTGTTGAGTTTATTTTGTCGAGCATAACTGTAAAAATGGACCTGTACAAGTTGTTGATTATTAAAAAAAGCAAAAAGAACTTGGAAGGTATATCTACTTCTATAATATCATTGAATGATTCTGATTTTGGTATATTTTCACTATTTCTAAATTCAATCTCATTGGCTGATTTTAGCTTAAGAAACTGATCCAGAAAAACTAATAGATTTTGTTAACTTAATGTATGCATTTTATGTAATATTTTTTAGTAATATTAAAATTATATGAAAAGATTGATTAAGCTTCTCTATGGATATAAAATCTTGCTTGGATTGACATTTTATAGATTGCTAGCTTCTCTAAAAGAAAAATAAGAAAGGATAAATGCCTTTTTTATTAAATTTTATGTAGGAATAGGTAGAATTTATTTTCAAGAAGTTTTACTTCATTATTGATATACTGGTGCTTACGCTCATGCTATGGACTGTATGTAAACTGGAACAAGATTTATCTAAGAATCTTTTTAATGAACTGAGTCATTTGTGAACCAAAGTGTGACTAAAATTTCTAAAAAAATGTGAAATGTACTATGTGTAAGTTAAAACAACTGAGCAAAGTAACTAAATATATCATCAATTTATCTACTATATTGTTTTGAAAATCTCCATTCAGAGCTGAATACTGTGTATATAAATTACTGTATCTACTAAATAACAAACAATGAAAAATAAGATACTATTCTTGGTGGGGTTTTTTTTAAATCTTTTTTAACCCTAGAGCAAGTGGCATCAATTGTTAGAATTCTCTTTGATGATGCGGGGCAAATAATTACAATGCTGGTGCTAATAAATTCAGTGCTGTACACAAACTACTCATGTGGGAGTTTACTTTAAAAAAAAACACTTAGGCAAAAGTATTAAGGTGTAATTTTCATGCTAAAAATTAAAGATTTCTTGTGTGTTGGACGTTTAGGCTACCAAAACACATCCTTATGTATGTCTTTTGGCAAATGAATTTATGTTTGTTGATTTAGCATTTGATCTCAGCTAAAAGATAAAAATTACGGATGCATTATTGTCAAAAATCTGATCAACCTTGGCTGGGGTGTTTATTTGAATTACCAACCTATCAGTCCGCTGCTGACTGGATGACTGGGAAAAAAAGGAATCTATTCAAGAAATATGCACACAATGCAGTGACATACACAGATTGAATGGGGAGTACATTATAAAAACACATAGAGGAAAGCACTGTGGAGTAATTTTTGTGGCAAAAATTAAAAATTTGTTGGCCTTTAGGGGAAGGGGGTTGAGTCCCTTAACCCCCAATCCTTGTATATTTCACTGACACAATGTAATACTTACTTTAAGTATTTGATATTAATATATAGCTTGTTTAACTATAGCTTGTTTAGTAAAAAACCAAATCCTTAATTTTTTTTTCTTACTGTTTCCTTATATATTGCTTCAGTTTATTCCTATAATTCTAAATTAAAATAAACTCAGTGGCATAACAGCCTATGAGGGCCAGAGTTTACTCGGCCTATCTCAGTTTAAGTGACCTTAGGCACTGGAATGCATGTGCAGATGTTTTGGTGAGGTGATCAGTTTGACACGAAACCCCCAGTGTTTAATTCCCAAGCAAGGTTGGTACTCCTTTATTGACCCACTGAAGAGATGAAAAGCTGAGTCACGACCTTTTCCAGCCCGGAATTTGAACCCTGGACCTGTGGCATATAGAAGCACAATACACTACCACTCAGCCATTGGACTTTATAGCCAAAAAAATTTCATCATAAACCATACTTTTTGTACTGTTTTTCAACCTAGTAGCACCACCAATGTTGAGACTTTTATATTCCTGTCCAAACAGCTTGAAGAAACCACTCTAGTAACACTTGGTGCCCTGTGTTGTAAAGAATTGTTCCACAGCCTGCTCCATCTTTGTGTTGGTTTGTAAAGATTTTTTTCTGTACTAGTGAGCTTGGATACTTCCATGTAATTAAGGCACTCCATGTACTTTACTCTAGCAATGTTGCTTCCATTTGTGGATCTGTAGGATACCCATTTTGACCTTCATTCTCCACATTCTACCTTCCTTCTTACAACATGCAACACCACTGACCAAACATATGACAGTTCACAACTGCTTCTCAATACACAGTCTGTTGGCATTCGTGACTGAGAAACACTCAGTCTCGCATGCCCATTCTTACTGGATGGCAGCATGCAATGCCATTGGTGGCCAGTCTGTTTGCCAACATGTTTTGTTCTCAGGTAACCTTGGGAACGTTGGTCTGCTGCTGCTATTTCTTCTTCTGCACTCTACATATGTGTCATTCTTCTTACACTGATTTCTTTCCATTGTTTAATGAGCAACTAATATAGTTTTTTATGGTGATTGTTTATTTCTCTTTATGTATTATCATATCTTTTAAAACAAAATGATAAAAACTTTCAGAACATTTCTTAATAATTTTCTTTGATACTTATATTGCAGAAATAGATTATCAATATCTTAAAAGTAGGATCTTTGCATTGTTACTTCACATGCATAGAGGTATAACAATAAATAATTTTTTTAAAGATTTACATATAAAATAATTATATTCTAAGACTGGAATGAATATCTATGGATTAAGGCCAACACCTTTATAAAAGTATGTGTATTGATACCTTTTTCGAAATATATGTTATTATTTCACTGTGTTACTGCCAATCTACTATTTTTATTTCATTGTATCATTGATATGTATGTATATTTTTTATTTGATTTTTTAAGTGTATTTTATGTTAATTTTTAATTAATAAATTCAATGTGATATCATTTAATTTACATTATAATGCAAAAGTTAAAAAACAAACCCTTTTCTCCATAAATTTTTTAAAAACCACTGAACCAATTCAAGTGAAAGTTGATATGAAAGCACTTAAAAGTATAAAAAGTTGATAAAATG
This sequence comes from Trichonephila clavipes, assembly GCA_019973935.1. Taxonomy (NCBI): domain Eukaryota; kingdom Metazoa; phylum Arthropoda; class Arachnida; order Araneae; family Nephilidae; genus Trichonephila; species Trichonephila clavipes. The sequence continues at coordinate 185,553 of BMAU01015608.1, forward strand.
AAAAATAATGGTACTCACAAACTTGATCATGATTTATGCTCATGAAAGCATGATAGTCCGAAAAGGATGTTGAAGATGGAGGCTTTAATATGGGCATATTTACTCCTGCAGCTTTCACAACAAATTGAGACAATACTTCCCACACCTACACTAAAGTTTTTCTCTGGTTTGGGAGAAGGCTGATGAGCTGCAAATGCTCTATAGAATTTAGGTTGGAGATCTAGTTTGCCTCTCCATCCTTTAAATATCTTGCCTCATGGTATTTGTTGGCCAGCTGAATCCTGTATGTGTGAATGTTATTCATAAAAAAGAACTTGATGTCAACTGTCCTGAAAAGCCTCTCTGAGGACTCTTAAGATCTTGCTGCAGGCCCTTCCACAAATTGCAAAAACACCAAAAAATTAATTTAAAGTGATTTGACATGGAATCTAAAGGGATTTCCATGGAAAATCACACAGACCCAAGAGAAATACACTATTGTAAATAAAATAATATAATCCTACACCCATCTTCAGCATCTCTGCCATTAGTCGATGAGCAGCCCAATAAAATGATGACTTGCCTCTATAGGGTTGTCTACAAAAAACTTCAAACAATAGGGCAGTGTCTGAGGTGGTCACCATCCATTTCACCCTGATGGCGCAGAGGGCAACAAGCAGAATCCTTAACTGCAATAAGTGTTAGGGGGGTGGATTCAGTCGCCTTCACGTGGTGCCTCCTGTTTAAACTAAATGACTGATAACTTATTGCCTTATAGTAGCTCTTTTTAATGAAGTATTGTGAATAAAATGGAAATAACTTAATGTTCCTTGGGCAGCCCAGTACTATTTGATCCATGAACCGGTACTGGTCCAGGGGTCGGAGACCACTGGTCTAAGGTATTCACAGAGTAGAAGTAGACTTGTAGGTCATTGGTTCAAATAAACACTCTTGTAAAGGATCCTGAATCTCATCCCTATACTAGAGGGCAGTCAAAGTACCTCCCTGAAGATCTGGAGTACTATTCACATACCTGTCAAGACCATGACTTTTCCACCTCTATAGTGGTCCGCTGTATCTCCTTGGAGAAATGGTACCATGTCCTTAGTTCACTTACAAAAACACTTTAAGAGTCAATGTTCACAGACTGTATATTGATTTATCTTAAAGAATATTGGCGTGTTGCTCCCATATCCAAGGATGATGATGACTGCACTATGTCAAACGAACTCTCTTGTGACCTTGAGTGAGTGGGATGTAAACCATGATTCCTCGTATCAAGTCCTGCTTCATTAAATCTTAGATATGCATTATAGCTTAAAACTGAGATACAAAAAGTAACAGAGAGCTCATTTACGAGTTATATAACTGCCATCCTACTATTATGCCTTACAGTTAAAGCCTGGTTGTGATTATGGTGGATCTTGTGTGCCCTGTAAATGACCTGATTATTGATTTGGTCTCTTGGAACTGGTTCCATGGTTTGCAAAACGTAATTTAGGACACAGTAAGCCAACTTTTTACTTCTGCTTGGTATTGGCAAGCATTCAATCTCCCCACTGCTATCGTTATTCATTATCCAGATGCTGTTTTTGTGCCATTATTTACAAAAGTTTAAAAAATAATTGTAAGCCATCAGAAACATGGGTAAAATTAAAACCTCACTGAATATTGTTTGAAATACTTGTCTTAACAGTTCTTTTAATTTACATAAAATAAAAGACAGATATAACTTTTTTACTGGATAGTTAAGAAAATCTCCTTATTGTGATGTGTTTAATCAATTTTCATTTAAAAAAAAAACAGTAGTTTTTGAAAAATATTTGAAAATTTATTTGTTTCTTAACTTTATAGCACATTACTTTGTGTTACATACGTACAACCTGTTCTTGTATATTAACAAAAATAAAAATAATTTTAAAAATTGTTTATTTGGTGAAATATAAGAACATTTTCTCGTGTTTTACCTACATTTATTTTTATTTTCAGTGTACCAGACCCAGTTCTATTCTTTTTGAATGAAATTTGTTTTATTTATGACACAGGCATAAACATTATTTATGGCAAGAACATCTTTAAATTTAGTTTAGAAGGTGAGTATTTTTAAATCTAGATTTTATCTCCAAATTAAAGTTTTTTAATTTGTAAGACAACAATGAAATAATATATTACATGATTAACTTGTTCAAAGGAATGTCAAATTTATATCCAAAAATGGTGTAAAATTACTAAAACAAAGAAGAAATTTTTGTTTTGTTTGCAATCTTAAAAATAGATATACAAATTTAATAACTATCTAATATTTGAATCTCATGGTGGGAATTGTTGTTACTGAAACACACGCAAAATATGGAATCAAACTTTTTTTTATATCTAAGGGGTCTGCAGATTGGTATTTTACCATTGCTGACATAGTACATTATCCAAGAGCTGGTATCTCTGTTTAGTACTGCACCATATAGGTGGAATACCAATCGCCGCAAGTAATTTTGATGCCCAGTTTCCTCCACAGAGGAAAGGAAACCCAGAGGGAGGCATCTGAACTTTGAAAATGTGAAACCATACTTAGGAATTTAATTTTGCTAGAACACCCAAGCCAAACAGACACTCTAGGGATCTCTTACATGCCACATAATCATACAATAGATACTGTCAGTTTTCTGCATCATGAAAATCCGCCAACTTGGGCTAGGGTCGAACCCACAAACTTGGGTGACAAGGCCAGCAACAAACAAACTACACCACCTTGTCGGCATTGGATTTAAACTTTTTATAAAAGCTTATTTAACAAATAAATTATTCACAAAGAATTTGAATAGATTTTTAGAATAATGCAAAGCATCTTCTTATATGCCCAGAACTAGATAAAGAGTCTCAAGAACGTGGTGAGATAAGCAAACTATACTGGAATGCCAGAACTTTCATGACTTCTTTGTAAAGACTACATCTCTTATGTTCCTTTTCTTGTTGTTTAAAATTTTAAACTTTTTCTTTTGTTCCCATGTTAATTTGTCCTGGTTCTTTGTTTAAATGTTTGTTCTTTTTTTATTATTTATCATTGTTCTTGTGTGATACTTAGCTGTTTTATCTGTTTGAATTGATCTTTCCATTAAAGCCATATATAGCAACAACATATTTTTAGAATAAATAAAATTTTATTAAAAGATAATTTGTAAATCACATAACCTTTAAAATGAAGTTTTTATAGTGTATATTTTAAATACAAAAGGAATTTTTGCTAGTAAATTTAACATACTTGTTTTACGTAAATTTTAAAAATTATTAAGGGTGTCTCAGTTATTAAAAGAACCAGGTAAATCCTTTATTTTCTAATTATAATACAGGGTCCATTATGAAAGTAATGAGCATTTACTGGCAAAAAACATTTATTTATCGTAATTTGTACAAAATGTTCAATATTCTTCAAAATACATTCCTCCTGCATCAATACACTTGCGGAGACGTGTTTGCCACACCTGAAAGGCACCCTGAAACTCCTCGACGGGAATGCCTCTCAGGAACGTTGTAACATGGTGTTGGATGTTTTCCACGGTTTCCCAATGTTTTCCTTTCATCTCTCTCTTGAGTCGCAGAAACAAAAAGAAATCACATGGAGCTAAGTCAAGACTGTAAGGGGGGGTGAGGGATCACTGGGGTGTTGCTCCGGGCCAGGAAGTTGGTAATGATGAAGGCTGGTGGCATTGTCATGGTGGAACTTGACTGTGTCTTTAATGTCAGCCCTCACACACGCAATCCGGCGTTTCAATCTCCTGAGCACCTCCAGGTAAAAGGCTGAGTTTACAGTTTGTCCCTGCAGTACAAATTCACAATGGACTATTCCTCGGATGTCAAAGAAGACAATGATCATCGTTTTGATGCGCGACTTGCTCATTCATGCTTTCTTGGGGCGTGGGGATGATTTTGTGTGCCACTCACAGCTCTGCCTTTTCGATTCTGGGTCGTAGTCAAACATCCAGGATTCGTCTCCGGTTACGACAGAGTTCAGAAAATCCAGTTCATTTTTAATCAAATCCAACAATTCTTGACAGCGCAAAACTCTAAGTTCTTTCTGGTCTTGCGTCAACACTTTCGGCACAAGCTTCGCACAGACCTTACGCATTTGCAGATCCTTGGTCACTATCCCATGTACCGCAAATGTGGACATGTGTAGTGTGTCAGCAATTTGCTGGATGCTTAATCGACGGTCGGTACGCAAAACTTCGCTCACACGATCCACATTCTCTTCAGTTCTGGCTGTTGTTGGGCGTCCAGAACGGGGTTCGTCGGCGACCTCCTCCTGGCCCTCCTTGAACGCCTTGTGCCACTTCTCAGACTGTGATCTTGAAATGCAATCGGCCTTGAAGGCTTCTTGCAGCATCTGGAATGTTTCGATTGCATTTTTCCAAGCCTCACGCAAAACTTTATGGCGTATCGTTGTTCAAGCGAACGCTCCATCGCGCTATGTTACAAAAGTTGAAAACACACTTCAAGCGGAGGCACGTATCTCAGCTCACACTGCTCGAACTCAACTGACGACCAGATGCATTGAAAGGGCATATCCCCCACCACATTTCCCAGCCGGTTTTACCATGCTGGCGTCTATCGTCGCATCACAATAACATTATGCTCATTGCTTTCATAATGGACCCTGTATGATCTAATTAATACTTTAATGTATGATATTTTATTTTACAATATATTGTACATATTACTTTAAAAATTGTAATATAATAGAAACAAGTAATAATTTAAAAAATAAGTCAATTCCTACTTAACTCAACAAAGAAAATTTTTATTTTAGCTACTTTTTATTAAATAATTACAATTAATATAAATATGTATATACATATGACAGAATCACAATATTAAGTGACAAAATAGAAAGCAATTTTCCTTAGAATTTTCCATTTTCCTTTCTATATATGGTTTTGGATTATTACTTTTATTTGTTACTATTTATTCACTAATTAAATTTAATTATTCCAATAAAATAGTATAGTAAAAAGAAATCACATTCTCAAAAATTAGGCCATCCCAAGCGAGATCCGAACCCACGACCTTTGGATTAGAAGTCCGATGCACTATCCATTGCACTACAGAGACACAACAAGTGATATTCCTTTTTATATATGCTGTTGGACCATTATTTTTGTTTGTTACTATTCATTAATTAAACTTAATTAATGAATTAATATTTGAAAAAACTGTATTAACATCGAATGTCATCCACTACAAGTTTTAAAAAATGAATTTGAACTTGAGTGAATGAATTTTATTAACAATTGAAAATTTGAACAAGATATTCATATAGGGAGAGTGTGAACTAATAGTAGGAATTAAAAAATGAACTTGAATTAAGGATTTTTATAGTTAATTTGGTCAAAGTATAAAAAATCAGTATGGCATTTCAAAACTGATCAACATTTTTTTTAAAAATGTTTATTTATAATGATACTGTAAAATATTTAATGTTCTTTCCTTATCACAAAGACGTTTTAAAGTCTCCTTACTTAAAAGTTTTTCATTACCCAAACACAAACAGCACTAGTTATTTTTTTAAAAAAATAGTGTTATGTTGTACAGTAAAATAAAAAATTTGAAGAATGCAACTTATAATGAATAGTTTGTTTTGTAGGATATCCATGCAAATTATAGGAAATGTTACTGTTTATTGATTTTGCAACCTTATAAATCATAAAATTTGATTATAAATGTGACAAATTTTTAATACTTTTTCTTCAATATATATATATTAGATAATATTGATTTGTTTATTATATAATTTTTATATTAATATTTTTCATTTTAGAATTCAAAAACAATGCATTTTAGTAGTGAAGAACAAAAAGAGAAGTGTTCAGTTTCTTTAATGATATCTTGAGCACTTAGAGTGAGCCAGTATATTACGAAAATTTAAGAGGACATGTTTCAAGAGCATCTGATGTTATTAGACAATGTTTTAAAAAGGTGTAAAGGAGACAACTTTCATGAATATTTTCTACGTAGAAAAAATTACTTTATTGTTGAACAAGGCTATATGTAACATTAAAAAAAGAATTTCAATCAAATTTCAAATAAAAATTCATCTTGTAGTCCAAAAAAGAAATGCAAACATATGATTTTTAAAAGGAACTCTTCTTTTACTTCTAATCAAAGTTTCAGTTCTGTTCTACCAAGAAAGAGTTCAATTATGGATGGGAAGAGGGAATATGAAGATATTGCTATAATTTACTTTAAAAACCGACTTAGACGAAAGAAAAAAGAACGACTGTCATCGTTGGAGGCAGGTGTTCTCCCTAAAAAAGTCAAGAAACATATCCAGATTTATTATAAAAATAAAATACAAGCATTTCTTTCTAACTTCCCTGACAAATTCAACATTGATGAAAATGAAATTGTTTCACTTGTTACTCATACTCAGTTAGAAACCTGTCCAGGGCCTCCAAAAATGAAAGTGGTAGTGTCATTATTGATCCTGAAATTTTAGAAGCATCACATTATTTAGAATGCATTACATATTTTGCAAAAGTCCTTAAGACATTGCCACAACCCTTTCCAATCGAAAAATTAGGTGGTTGTTTTTCTCAAGCTAGCAAAGAAATCAAAGAACATATAAAATGTAATTATAGAAATCTCAAGTGTTTTTTCGATGATCCTACTTTAATATTTCAAAAAAATAAGTCTGGAAAGGTATGTCTTTCTAAAGACTACGAAAGGCTAATCAAGAAAGCTGAAGAAATAATTAGAAATGCTCAAAAGGAATTATTGTTAAAAAATGACCATTCAAAACCTGTAATTACACTCAAATCTCGCATCAATTTTATTTTACAGCCACAAATAACACCACTATATTCTCCCACTTGCTTTGAGCAAGGACAGACAAGTATAAATACAATTCCTTCAAATGAAGAAGTTTTGTCACATGATGAAATGCTAGATATTCGGGAAACATTTGATGAAATTTCAAAGTCAAAAAATTATATCAAAGCAGAAACTGAAAAACTGACTGAAATATTATCTGACAAACTTCTAAATGGTATAGAAATTCCATGTCTCAGTGACCCTAACATCGGCAATGCTAATATCCAAGATTCTGGTCATGTTGAAGACATACTTCTTAGATGTATATTTACAGTAGAACTTTATTGTTTAGAATTCATTGAAAAAGAAATTGGATACATTGAAAAATATGAACCTGAAGCTGTGAAATATTTTATGGAAATATTAGATTCTCAATCGACCAGAATTTGGACTTTGACTAGTTTACACGGTACTCTGGGGCATAATGGTGAAATAGCTCATTTTATGAAAAAAGTGTATAAAGGAGAGAAGTTTTGTTCTTTTTTCCAGAAATATCGACAGTTTTCAATTGAAGATACTTATATTTCATTAACACAAAGGAATGAAACAGACTGTCATGAGAGTTTCAATTCACTTTCACTTCATTCAAAAACAAAAAATAAGTCCTCTTTGAATGACACATATGAATCATCTGATTTTAAAGAACTAATCATAAGTACTTTTGCTTTTCTTCATGAAACATGCCAATTCTTAAGAAATAAAACTGAAGCAAAAATTAGTACATTACTTGAAATTCTCTCGCAATACAAATGTTGCCTAAATATGATAACATCTGTAAAAGAAGAATCATTAATTGAAAAACTTGAAAAGTTTTTGGATTTGGTTGGAATTTTTAATTTTCCTAATAAAGGAACTCTATCATTTTCTCATAATTATGAAAATAACGGTAGTCTATTATTAACATGGTTTGAAAAAAATTTTAATCAATTTAAAGGTTCAGCTATTGAATTCATGAATTTTTCTCATTTTTTAGAACAAAATTTCAACATCAATCAAATGTCAAACAGCATAAACCTTAGCAATAATAATACTTCCTGTTTAAATGAATGCTTAAAGGAATCTATAGATATTATTAAAAGTGCAATTGCAAATGATGAAGAAATTCACTATTTTGAAGTACTTAAAATGATACCAGTATCTGTTCTTCGAACAATTACAGACACTAAGAATGATTCCAGATTCATAATAAATACTCTGCAGGAAAGCGGACAATTTGTTTTAAAAAGTGGTATGATAGGCATTTATTGCAACTCTGTTGATTTGGAAAATTATAATTTAGAAAATATTTCAGTTCCCACTGATACTATAAATAAAGATGAAGCTAAAATTGCTAATGGATCTGGTACTTCTAAAGAATTATTCTCTCAGCAAAATGTTATGAATGGTATTGATTCAGTTGATAGTTCATTTCCTCAGTGTAGCATTACTAAAACAGTTTCTTCTTATAAATGTGTGGAGGGATTACAGTGTGAGTTTGGACAGTTTTCAGAAATATTGCAAACAGGAATGGATTATGAAAATCATCTTGGTGAAAATAAAAATTTTATTACCATTAAAAAAGATAAAGAGATTACTTCTGAAAATACAATAGAATATAATTTAAATGACATCCCAGATATGTTGCCCATGCAACCAGGCAGTGAAAAATTTGTACATAGTGAACATTCATATTCAGAGAAAGTTACTGTGTGTGAATCAGATTTGTCTATAGAAGAGGAAAAAACAAATCTAAATCATCCGAGTACATATAATTCAGTTGAAAACATTCTTGGAGATAATTTATCTGGAGTTATTAAGGAAGATGTGAGAGCAAACAAAGAAAGTATTAATTTAGATTTTGCAAAGAAAAATCGCAATTCTAATGAAATACTAATGAATGATAAAATTTTTAATTTAGGTAAGGAATCTGAAGATCTGACTGTCTGTGGAAAACAATCGAATGTTATATATAAATTTAAAAGGGATTTACTACATTCATTTTCAGATTTGAATGAAGAAAGTGATGAAGAAATCATAAGCATATCAAAAAATGACTATGTTATTCCTAATGATATAGAATGTGTAAAAAAATCGCCTGTAAACTTCTTACCTAATAAACATGAAACATATTCAAATCAAGAGCTATGTTTCTCCCCTATTTGTGAAGATATGAAATTCAATAAATCTGAAGTACAATTAAATGAAAGTGAAATAGTTGGAACTGCAATGAATGCTGAAGATTCAGATGATAGTATTACAAATATTATTGAAATACCAATTGATTTAAATGTAAGTTATGATGAAAAAGGCAAAGATATTAGTGTATCAATTATGCCTGTAAACCTCTTTTCTGAATTAACTACAATTAAATCTGAAGATATGTGTGAAGAGTATGTAAAATATAATGAAATTCAAAGTAATATCTCCTTACAATCTACAGACAGTGATCTATTCAAAGACAGTAAAAATAAATTCTCAACAGTATTTAACACTACTTATAAAACTTCTAAAATCTCAAAGGAAAAATCTTTTCAAATAAATGTACCTGAAATATTAGATTTTGATATAACTGATAATCAATCTCAATTGGAAGGACCTCTTACAACTGCTACAGATATTTCAACTTTTGAAAATTGCAATACTGACCAAATTTTAAATGCAACTGCTAATGCTAATGTAATCCTTGATACTAAAAAATCCCATATTTGTGCATCTGAAAAATTCTCTGTAACTTCATACTCAAATGATTTAAATATTGAAATTCCAACAGAAAAAAATGGTGAAGTCGACCAACACTTTGAGACGTTGCAGGAATCGTTATCTGAAACAGAAACTTATAAATCCTCCACAAAATTACCTGATTCGTTTAAAATTCTCAAAAATTCAACAATTTGCAAGTTAAACGATAATGAAGAATCAATTAGTTATCCAATGCAGCCTATTGCAGCTAAAATTATAATTTTATCAAATGAATCCTGTATAGCAGTTTCTGAAATAAATCAGCGTGCACAAAGTATATATTTCTGTAACTGTGTTTTTCAGTGTGATCATCAAGATGACTGTTCAGATTGTTTTAATTCCTTAAAAATAGGTGATAAAATAGCTTGCTTTGTTCCTCTGGCAGAAATACCTCATAAAATATGGATTGCATTCCTGGTGTCAAAAGATAGTACTGAAAATTTTGTTGAATTTGATGTTTATAAAAGTTTACAATATGATGGTAAAATGTTTTCTTATCCATCCAATAATTTTAAATCTGTTTCAATTCAAACAGAGAATTCAATATCTGAATTAGAATGCCAAACAGAATTTTTAAATAACAATCTAATTCCTTACAAAGGTTGTAAGAAATCACTCAAAACTACAAAAACAGTAGAATGTCAGGTAAATGTTATACCTGTCGCCAATGTATTCACACAAACTGAAAATGAAACAAAGACATGTGATACTCAAACTGAAATTAGTGATATTGAAACTTCATTTCATAAAAAAATTGCAGTATGTCAGACTGATATTTCTGGTAATATTAAAAAATATGCAGGAACTGAAGATATACTGTGTCAGACTGACTTGTCTGGATCAGTAATAAAAGTAATGAAACATTTTCATACTGGATGCCAAACATTTTCAACAGGTCCAATCATGATGCTAGCTCATCATCCCATGTAATTGTTGTATATTTTAATGTTATATGTATAGAATATACGTATTTATATATATATATTAAAATGTGTTAAAATTTTAAATTGCAAAATAAAAGTTATGTTTATTTCAAAGTAAGCTGTTTTCATAACCACAATTAATATATGCATCCCTGTATTAAATATTCTTACAATTAAAACAAAACCTTCTTACAAGTAATTAAATTTGAAATCTGACTTAACTTTCTACTGTTAAAAATTTAATAATAATTTACTTTTTTTTTTAATGAAATAAAGTACTTATGATATCCTCTCAGCTCTATATAAATTTCTTAATTTTTTTTTCTGTAGAACAAAACATTAAAATAATTTTACATTGAAGAAAAAGTTTTTTTTTCAGATGTTTTGTAAGGGAGAGATGTATAACAAAGATTAATGTAAATTTTAATGTTTATTTCTAGCTTCAATGTTTTGCAATCAAAACTATTTTAACTAATTTACTAAAAAGGAAAAATATTTTAAAAAGCACCTTTTTAACAGACCGTTTGTTTTACTGGCTTTTTAATTAAGAAAATAATTCTTGTAATTTCTGTCAAGACGTGTGCTATCTTTGTTTAGTTTTAAAAAGCAAGATTCAGACTTCGAACACATTATCAAATAGAAAACTGTTCATAGAAATTTATTTAATTATAACATAAGTGCTGTTTATCATTATTTTAGTTTTAAAATTATTCCATAAATATGTTATTTCCCATTTAATAAGATAAATTTTAAAATCAATTTAGCATTAAAACATAAAATACGACATATAAAAAGCATGTTATATATTTTTCTGTTATATAATTTCATATTTCCATTTTGTATATCAAGTATATTTTATTCCAGAAAAAAACAGACCAATTTAAACACAGAAAAATGAATTATAAAATAAAATATATTGTGTCCACTGTCAGGAAACAGTCAAAATAAAATAGCATGTCTCTTCAATCATAGTTTGTCTTAATCTTCAACATTAAGCACCGCTAATCTGTGTGTTAATAACATAAATGAAAATACTTTTTCATCTACTCTCAAGTGTATTTCATATGATTCAAAGCAGTGCTCTCCGACTTTTTTATTCTGGCAGACCAGTAATGATATAAAGCCTTTATTTAATTCTAAAAAATTGTTAATAAAAATTATTTCTAATGTAAAAGTGAAAACTTTGATATTGAACATTATTCTCAAATTACTGGTGATTAAAAGTATTTTTAAATAATAAACATTCAACTAATGAGGTAATAAGTATTTTTTTAATAAAAACATCCATGTGCATTCCCCCCCTCCTCTTGTTAACTGTCAATTATTATGATGTTCACGATGAGCCTTTTGATATTTAAGCAAATCTACTTGATCAGTGTGAGAAAAAGAAAGATATTTTTATTCAAAATAAATTCACAATTTTTTAAATCATTGGTTGAAAAATTTGTTATTTTATGTACATTTAATATATTACATCTTTAGAAATGAAGTGATATTTATTTATCAGAAACCGGAGTTATGGAAATATGTCAAAAAGATTTGTGTGTGTGAAAATTAAGGCTTTACTCTCTCCCTGTATAACTAAATGATGACTCAAAAGTGTTATGTGCATTGCTACTTTTTCCCATCCTTCTGACAGTGTATGAATTTCAAGATGACAGAATGACTGTTCTTTAGAGGAAATCCAAAAATTAACCTCTAAAAAGTGTGCCTCAGCCATGCCAGGAGTCATTCATTAACCAAAATAAGTGATACTTAAGGGAATATGATTGGTTGGGTAGAATATCCCATTCGAGCATTTCCAAATAGCTTTTGACTGGCACTGCATCATGTGGTTGAGCATTATTGTGCAGACAAAATTTGTTCTGTCTCCACTTAATGTTCTGCTCAGATGCATCGATTGTAGTCAGTATCAATCCCTCATGATGGTTTCATTTAGTTCCAGCAGCTCATAATTTATTACACCCACAGTTGATCCCACCAAATACAAAGCATGAGCTTTGATCTATGAATATTTAGCTTACTCATTGATGTTAAAGCATAGCCAGATTTACTCAGTTTTTTTTACACACACATCGCTACATACAATTCAATGTAAAAACTCTTCCATTTTTACTTATGAAACAACCCTTCACAAGTGAAAAATCTTTCCATGCCCCAAAGATTCTGCAAAGTCTTGCATTTAACAAGTCATTGTTCAGTAATGCCACCAATTCTGCATCTTGAAATGTTAAAAGCCAGAAACATTTGTCCTCCATATCCAAATCACCATTTTTGAATCAATACTCACTAATTGAAATTGATGGGACACATAATCCATAAGTTCATTGACTTTCAACTGCATTTTTCTTCAAAATAAAGCAGCCCACACAAATTGCATTTCATCAGCATAAAATTTTTTTAAAAAATTATGTTTACATTTTGACAGAAAAAAGACCCACTGATAACTAAAGCTTAATGATGTCATTTGAGCATAAGTGATTGATTATTGTGCAAAATATAATGTCCCCCCCCTTAAAAAACAACTTATATTGTAACCCCATATCATATTCAATTAGAAACTTTTTATTTTTATACATTATCAAACTGTGCTTAACTTCGAAAATAATTTTATTTATAAATTTTTTCCTGGCACATTGACAATCATCTCATTGCACACGGTTGAAACCATCAGTTCTAAAAGAACAAGATTCTACCTAGTTGTGCCATAAGTTATGACACAAAAGCCAGAGAATGTCTGTAGATTATTCTAAATTTCCTCGTTCCAGATCATCTGCAATATTTTTTGAAGAAATTGTAGTCTTTCACACTTGTCCTAAATCAACCTGAAATTTAACGCATCAAACAAAAGTTTGCAGCAGGTGTGTTTCTAAACCACACAAAGAAAGAGAAAGCCTGTTGGAGATTTTTAAGGCTCAAACATTTTTAGACATCACAAGGTTATTCACTCATCTAACCAATGAGATTTTCCGAGGCCAACAGTACTGCAGACTGTACGAGATGTGGTTGTCTGCACATGGTAAGAATGTGCTAAACAGATAAAAGTTTAAAAGAATAACATGTTGAATAGAAAATAGAGACCTTAAACCAAGAGGTTATCAAAAAATAACTGACTATTTTCTTAAAGAGAATTAGAGCACCAAAGGTATCTTAAAACAGAGGCATTGTTATGGTAGCATGCCTATAATGGCCACATATGAATTCTGCTTATCGCCGAGAAAATTGTTGACGTTGAAGAACCTTTCAACTGTCAGAGTGACCATGTATATAAAAGGAATGCCCAAGAAACTAGAGAAAAGAAAGTGTGCATAGAGCACATCATCTAGCTTCTGTAAAGGTTTGGTGGATATCAGCTATGAAGGAGTGGAGGCAAAGGTGTGCCAAAAATGACGTTCCAGTTTGAACAGTCTATAATAGGGATACTTAACCTTTTTTCCGCCTGGCCACATACAAATGACAATTATTTTACACAGCTGCAACACGAGGGGGGGAAGACACTTTAAAATTAAGAACATTTAAAATGAGGAAAATTGATCAAATTATTAAAACATATATATATATAATTTTGGATTTTACTTTAAAATTGTATTTCACTTTATCAAAATCAACTCACAAAAAATAGGTTTAATGCATTTGGGGGATTTCGATTTCCATTTATCAATGATCTCAAGCCCCTTATACTAAGAGCTGGATGGTAGCAAAAAGTTTTTACTAAATTAGTTCATACTTGCTTGTACATTTTTATTTAAAATTCATTTAGTTACATTTTGATTTTACTACAAAAAAATATCTAAAAAAATAAATAAGAGTACATCCAAAGCATTTAAGAAACACTCTTAACTTTTGCATCAGTTCATATGTTCATCCTAAACAGTTTCATTTGTTTATCAATAAATATATGTAATAAATTTTATAGATTATTTTGTTGCATCTGCATTTTGTAATATTATCACTGACAAAATATTTTGTTGCTGTTACAAAGATTTAAGAAAGCCAATTTATCGACTCCTGAAAGGGTTTATTAAAAATTAGTTTAACCCATAAAATGGTCGTTACTTTGCAATTATTTGTTATCAATTAATTGTTACAATTACAATAAGAAAAAGTTATATCGCAGTTCATACCAGCACAACATCGATATCAAAATTTATATATCTGATTGATAGAATTTCTTGCAAAATTTTTAAAGTATTGTTCTTAATTAACTTAATTGTTCAGTGCAACGGCCCATGACTGGGCCACTCAGAAAGGTCCAGTGGGCCACAGGTTGAGTATTGCTGATCTATAACATTCTTGAAGGAAAGCAACAATGAAAATCAACTTGGAGGTAATTTGCACCTCGATAATTAGTGGCCAGAGGGACTTAAGGCCTGTGTGGTAATAAGATGCAATATGTTAAATTTAAAGGTAAATTAAAACTTTGAAAAGATTTAGTTTTAAATCTGATTTAAAAGTTTTTATTTTAAGTCTTTCATAATTGTATCAGAACTTATGGCATGACTCAGTGTTATTGCAAAGAAATGCATAAATCAATTAATCTGATAAAATAAGGCAAAACCAATCAAGAAATATTTAATAACCTTAAGAAAAGGGGTTTTTTTTTTTTCATTTCTACAGTAACATCTGATAACTTCTTCTATCATTCTTACTCAAATATTAATCATTTGAAATAATAAACTATCTTTTAATTTTAATACTTAAAATAATCAGAGGACAGGAAAAAAGTTAAATTATTTGAATCTCATCTTTGAATAAATTCAATTATCATACATGCATATTTTAAAATAAAATAATCACAATCTAAACTATTTAAGAATTTGTTTCTTAGCATTTCTAAATAAAAAATGATAGGCAATTTTAACAAACTCTTTCCAAGTTTCCGCTGGGAAGAAAAAGCTATATTGTATTAAGTTTTAAAACTAAATGCTCAAAACGATTAGAAGCACATCCTACTTCCAATTCTTTTTACAAGAAGCTTAAGTTTTATAGATTAAACATCTAAATTTCTAGAAAGTAAAATTTCAGATAGTAAAAAAAATGTTCTTATAAGTTATAGCAGTGATTCTCGTACTGTGGGGAGCGCAAGTATATGGAAAATTCGAAAATAAAACCTTATTTTTTATTTAATCTATTAATTTACTGAAAGGAAGCAAAACAAAATACATTATGGCATAGTAAATATATATTTACTTATAAATGTAACAGTACTGCACAATGTATTTGATAATTAACTTACAATACTAAACTAAGAACAAGTTAGATAATTACAAGTGGGCTTGTCTTGCAGAGCAAAAATTTTCAAAAGAAAGTTTAATATTAGAAATTGACACTAAGTTTCTTTTTCTATATTTAGCTGAAATCTATATGAATGTTTGAGAAAATAAACAGTTAATTTTATTAAAAATTATTTAGCAACCTGTTCAAAGTTAAAAATTAAAAAGGAAAAGTAACACATAAGACTTACTCTATTACAGTACAGTCCCGCTAATCCGAACATCCGGTTAATCCGAACGGCTCCGTGGAAAATTTTTTATAATTTTAAGGACGAAAAAATCAGTGAATATTTCAATATAAAACAGTATAAACCTTAATTCAAAACAGTTCTTTATTTAATATTCACGCACTGTACATCAAGTTATGGTACAAATTTTAAAATGGAATAAACTACAGAACAGAACCACTAATGTTTAGTATGAAAAATTGTACAACATAGCCCGTACTCCCAGTTCAAATAGTGATTTCGCTGTTACTACGGCTAATGCGAACAATGACGTAATCCGAACAGGGGTCGGTCCGATATTGTTCGGATTATCGGGACTGTACTGTACATATAGAAGTAAAATATCTATTGCTTAAAAGTAGCACATACAAAATTTAATTCTTTTGATAATTTGCGGTTTAATAATTAAGGTTATATTCTTTAACATCAAAGTACGCTATTATTGTATTCGGGGGGGCAGAAAGAAAATCATGATCTAAAATTGGATTACAAATATTGTAAGTTTGAGAAGCTCTGTATTGTAGGGTCTACAAAACGTAACGCATGATATTAAGTAGAAAACACACCCAATTCTGTTCTAGCACAATGTTTGTAGTGAATGTGTCTAATTCTACATTATTGCTAATACCTTGAAAAAGAAGTCAATGGCCTATGGCTTATTTTTTATCTCTTACTTTGCAGTTTTATCTCATTTTTACCTTAAGTGTGCCTATACTGAATGACTAAAAAATTAATTTCCTTCCAAAATTCATAGAAATTTCAGATGTCCTAAATATTATAGTTTAAAGGCAATCATTAACGTTGATTACTTGTTCAGCAGTTCTTGCATCATTAAACTCGAGCACTGAAACTTTAACTTTGTTGTAATTGTTCTGACATTTCTTAAAGCAAAATTTACAAAAAAAAGAACTATCTAACAATGATTTATCATCTATAAGATAGAAAACATAAAAAACAAACTAAAAGAAATTAGATTTTGTTTATAATCAGCCCACACAAGGATAAAAAAAGATAATTACATCTTAAAATCCTATCAATGGAAACCAATATCAATCCTAAGTCCAAATTTTTATACATGACATGTTTGAAAGAAGCAAGAGAAAGTGTTTTAAATATAGTTTAATATTACAGCTATTGAAATAAATGTTTTCACACATCTTTTTTTTTTGTCATCTAGATCAGTTTACAAGATAATAAAGAACTTTGAGCATCTAAAAAGCCATAAATGTTGACTCTTCTGCTGAAATTCACACACACTTACATTCATAATACATTCCGTATGTTTCCATGTTTAAGTTGAGAACACTATGTATAGGAACCTCTTTTAATTATAAGTAAAATTAAAAAGGTTGACTTACATATATACAGAGCTATTAATTTTGGGAAAAAAACTTTCTTTTCACATGATGGATATTTTAAATGTAACTTTTTTTTTTTTTATAAAAGAAAAGGAAATCCTCCAGAGTCAGTTTTAAAATACAAGTTACGAAGTAGTTTGTAAAATTCACATTAATTTGTTGGGATATCTGAATGCATATAAACATCCTGCAGCAGCGTTTTCTGTTATAGAAAGACATAAAAATGCACCAAAAAAAATCACCGACAGTAATAATTTACAAATAGTGATATAAACCCACCACAAATTTCTTTTTCAATGTGGGAAGCAATTAAAAATTTCATGCCTCCTTGATAAAATAATTCAAAAATTGAATCTGGAACTGAGGTTATCTTATTTTGTGTTTAATATGGCAAGTGGTGAGTAAACTGTCGCCAATAGCCCCTGAAAGGGGAAGTACCGGTTTTCTTCCAAAGCATGGAAACATAAGCCAATGACATCCCCTTAATTTAAGATGTTTTTTCTCCACTCTTGACCTTCTTTTTCTTTATACAGATATGCTGAATAGCCCTACAATTAGAATTTTCAGCTAACACAATTACCTGTAGTTTGAAATTTGATGTACACAAAACTCTTCATTCTCATTTCCGAAAACAAAAAATAAAACTAGCACAGGTAGTTAAGCACTGTGATCTTCAACTTTTTTTTTTTTTTTTTTTTTTTGCAGTATACTTATAACATTCTCAGAATTCGACGGCACACTAACAATAAAATAATTTTAAAAGAATCTTACTTCTAAGTACATAAAATAGTTAATGATAATAATTGCCAATGTTAAATAAAATACGTATAACAAAAACAGTAAAATATTTATTAATTAATTACAAATGAATTATAAGAATACATTTAATACAAAATTTGAGCTTGATGATTTTTGATAATTTCGTTTATATTTGGTCATAAAAATGATATTTCCACTCTCAGTTGGTCATCTACTTTTAAAAGTTTTGATCTTTTTTTATTATTTTTACACTTACTTATAAATGCTGAAAATCCAAATTCACACAAATAAGATGTAGAAAGTTGTAACAATACTTTAAAGCTTCTTTAGCTAATGTGAGATAATCGCCTCTAATTTGAATCCAAAATGAAATAGACTCTTCCGAAAATATTAAAATTAAATCTCAATTATTACAGAGCAAAATCACACAAAATCTGTACATGAATTAACTTCATTCAAAGTTAATTCATGTACAGATGTATCCGTACACAAATGGATCACAAACCCAATTAAATTTTTTTTATATCCATGAAAAGATAAGTTAAATACAACACAAATATCCTTAGTTTAACTTAACACAGTGGCACAACAGCCCATGATGGCCAAGGCCTACTGTGTCCAACTCAGTATACGCAACCATGTGCCCTAAGGTACATGATCACGGTCAGACTGATACGAACCCCGCGGTGTTAAGTTCCCAAGCAAGCTTGGCGCTCATTTATCAACCCACTGAAGGGATGAAAGGTTGAGTCAACCTTGCCCAGTCTGGGGTTTGAACCTCGGACCTGTGGTGTGGAAGCGTGATGAATTAACCACTCAGCCACTAAGTTTATACCCTTAGTTTATTTCAATAAAATAGCCAAATTTTTCAGTTCCGGATTTTATTTTTTTCTCAGAGTGCAATTAATAGTTTTAAAAAAATTTGATCCACGGAACACTCGTTGAGAATCACTGGTTTAGCAGATCACATATGAAAGGAAAAAATGCACTAGATCCAGATAGGTTTGTCAGAAATGAAACTACCATAGTTGACATCTGCTGTTTTACTTTGCAGCAATTTGATTAGTGAACATTCCCCTTGTTTTACGAACTTGGCAATATTTTTATCCCCATGGAAATGCATTCGAAAAAAAATACAAAATTCTCCCCCCCCCTCCCTTTATCTTATTAGCAGATTTCAAATTAAAAACACACAATCCACTTACATTCTAAAATACACAGTACTAAAAGCTCCAGGCATTCCTTACAAATGCAATCATAAAAATAAATAAATGAAAATAAACAAGCTAAAATTTTAACAAAATAAAAAAGGATATTTTCATTTATTTAAATAGAATAAAACAACTAAAATCAGTTAAACAATTTTGGATGACAATTTTAAATTAATTTGTTTATTTTCAAAGAAAACAATTATAACTACACTTTTTAAGAGAATGGATTTTTAGTGAACCACCCACGTGAACTAGATGGCTTAACATCGACCTGATCAGCTTCAATAAAACCAGTTTCTTCTTCTTCACTACTTAAATTCTCTTGCTTTAGAGAAGTACTTTCAGGTGGAGCAGAAACCTCTTCATCAGAAGTTGAGTCACTATCAGATTCCACTCCCCATTTACTGGGACCTCCTTCAAAAATAGTTGCTTCACTATTTTTTAGAAATTGTACAGCACGTTCTTTAGCAGCGGATACACCAACTTGATATGTTTTGGGTGTCTTCTCTTCATTCACTGTAACTACTTCAATAGTCTTAGATTCATCATCAGATTCATCCTCCATCCCATGAATTTTAACTGAATTCACATCAAAATTATATATTGGCTGCTTAGTACCTAAAATGGTACCAGTCTGAAGTAAATTCACAAAGCCTACAGGTGCTTTTGTTGCTCGTTTGTAAGAATCATCATCAAGTGCAGCACGAATTCCCTGTGTAATTACCTGAGCACGGCGTATAGCTATTTTTTCACACTTCTGAATGGTATTTTCATGCAGCAACAGGCATCCTCTACGATGAACAAAGCACATTTCTTGATGAGCATTCATACCAATGACATAACATCCATCTGCTATTCTTTCTTCGGCTTCAATGGGATCGACAAGTATATAAGTTCCTTGATCAAGTAATGCCAAGTTAATGCTAATTGGCATGTGATGAAGATTTAGCGGTACCGGCTCTCGATCATCCAAAGAATGCACTGTAACTTCGGTTCCAATAACTGTTACATCAGGCCGTTTGAAATGTGCTAGTGCTGATATTGCTGCAATGCTAGCACATTCTAATACATTTCCGTCATCATTAAGAGTATGGATGTTAACTCTTATAGTCCAAACTTTCGATCCTGCAACAATACACAATGATTCTAAATCTATACATTTACTGTCACGAACGCATCTTTCTAAAGATCTCTGCAATTCTATGAACTCTGAAGAAGATCGTGATGTATTCACATCCGGAGCAGACATGGGAGTAGGCTCAAAATTAATATGAAGAGCTCCTTCAGTTGGACTTACTGCTTTTGGTTCTGCGACTTCTGATGATACTTGAGCCAAAACAATTGTATTTCCTAAGTAAACAATGCAGCCACCCCATTCTTGCAGAAATTTGATATTCAGAGTGCGGCCATCCACTAAATTCCGGCCATCCAAACGTTTATTCTTTGTAATAATGGAATTCAAGAACTCTCTCTCGGTAATAGACGTGACTTTCATCTTTTTGTTTTTCAATTTTCAGATAAATTGAATCATAGTATGCTAAACACAGTTTTAATTTTCGGTTAGTACTTTTTCACCGATGAAAATCACACTTACGTAACATACTCATACAAACACAAAAAAGCATGCTTTGATACATTTCATTTCAGTTACTGTCATACAGTTCGTTTTATTTGCTTTGGGCTTCTACTAGACAAGCCATTTGTGTTCCATTAATGATAAAACACTTCCTGTTTTTAAAAAGTTTATTTTCTTGAACGAGATTTAAGATTAGTAGCTAAAATCTATTTATAGTAAACTTGATGCATCTTCACTCCAAAAACAAAACAAATCTCTAACTTTAAAAGAGAATTTCAACTTAGCCTACAGACATCAGATATTTTTTAATAGTTTCGGAGGTAAGGATTCGAATTGGACAAATTTCTCTTAAAAATACCACTTTTAGAAACAAATGTTAAATAATCAGTTCTTTTACGTTCAACGCAATATGTCGAATGTACTATAATGGGAATTTAGTCCTACATATCTATTTTCTTCTATTGTCAGATGTAGAGCTGAAGACTCGGAAAACTTTCCATCGAATCATTCCTTTAGTGATTTCATCTTTTTCCATCATGATTAATAAAAACAAGCAACTAACTGAAATTAAAGGAGATTTAATTATGACCTAAAAGAAGGGAAAGTTTTAAATACAACAGCCAGTGCCGATTTAAATTAATTTCGGTCCCCGGGTGCAGAAGATCTACGGGCTCCCTTGGTAATGGCAGATCAAAATTTATTACCAGAAAACCTGATTAAGTTTAGCTTATACAGGCCATTACAAGTCCCTGGCGCCCAATGGATAAACCGGTACTGACTACAGCGCTGTAGATTTTTTCCCATACCTTTCGTGTTGATTCTAAGTACGGCGTTAAAAAACTAGCAACCAATCTACAATAATATTTTTTAGAGCAGGTGACTAAATTCTTAAATAAGTTCAGAAGGGGAAAGGATTTTTGGACAAAGCTGAGTGAAAGACTTTTGATATAACTTTTTAATTAACTCCCCTCCACCCACACATTTCTGATTTAAGAAACTAAAATTATTCGAAAAGATTGAAAAAACATATATTTATTAAAAAATTTCTGAAGAATAATTACTTAGAAATAACTTCATAACTAAATTAATTATTTTTATTTTACTATTTTTTAGTTTAAGTGCTTCAAACATACACAAATATTCACTGGAAATAAATATAACTCGGTAAAACTTAATATAGATAGTGTTTAGTAAATGCATCTTGCAATAAAAATATCAATTAAAATAAGAAAATAATATGAACATGATAGACCAGCGATACTCAATCTATGACTCACTGAGGCCTTTTTCAGGGGCCCGGTCATTGCCCACTGCTCTAAGAAATGTAATTGTTTAATGTCATGTCTTTCTGGCATCTGCACTTGTGCGTATTCACTGTAACCTAATGTAAATATTAAGTAAAAGTTTGGTTTCTGTATTTTGACAACAGTTAGTGTTATATTTTTTGTGTAGAATAAAATTTTGATTTTGAATGGCTGTGGATATTTTATCGCTCTTAGAATCCAGAATTATTTTTAATGTTTTGATTATTTAAAAGTTATTTTGCCTTATTCAGCTGCAGAACCACATACCTCTCTAGCGTAACAGAGTTATTTATTTGCAAAAAGGATAACGTAATATTTTTTTGGCGCCTCCAGGTGGACTGTACTTGGTTGTAAATATGGCTAATAATGAAGCTCTTAAGAAATCAAGAAAAAATGAAAGAGCCGCTTTTACAAAAGCTTATAATAGAGTTGAAGAACTGATAGCCCTAGAAGATGATATTTGCGAGCTGGAAGCAGAGCTGAATGTTTTCAAAGGGAAAATTGATCGTTTAGAAAGCACCCATTCGAATATCTTAGAACTTCTTCCCGAGAAAGACAATGATGCAGAATTTGGAGTTTTAGAAGAGTTGCGGGATAAAGCTATACGAATTCGAACGAAAGCAAGGAGAAGCATCAACGGTCAACAAAATGCGAGTAGTGTTTTAGATTCAACTAATGATGTCTGTGTTGCAATGAATTCTGTTCGAAATGTTGTCATTGATAAAAATAAGTTTAAATTACCTAAATTAGAATTACGAAAATTCGATGGCGATATTAAGGAATGGCTTTATTTTTGAAGCCAATTTGAAAAAATACATGTTGATTCTAGTATTGAAGATTCAGATAAATTTCGATATATTTATTGCAATCTACCATTGAAGAGTCTCGTGCTAGAGAAGTAATTGATAGTTTTCCGCCAATCGGCGATAATTATTTAACAGCAATTGACTGTTTGAAAACTCGTTTTTGTCGCCATGATTTACAAGTAGAAGTATATATTAGAGAATTGTTAAAATTAGTTCTGAAAAATGCCAATTCAAATTTTAACTCGAATAATTTGTGTACTTAATATGATAATTTAGAACAACAAATTTGTGCACTTGAAACGCTTGGTGTTACAACTAACAAATTTGCATGTCTACTTTATCCTTTAGTGGAGTCTTGCATGTCAAAGGGTTTGCTTAGAGCTTTTCAGCGAGGTTTGAATTTTGATTCTGGCGAAGATTCCAAACAGAGACTAGATACTTTATTAAAATTTCTGAAAACTTAAGTTGAATAGGAAGAGCGAATTAATTTAGCTATGACCGGTTTCGATTTGACGGATGCAACACCATATAAAAGAGAAAGCAAATTAAAGAAAGACAAAATCTTTACATCGGCTAGTTTGTTGACCTCTTCAGTTGGTGCAGAGAAACTTCGCGTTTTCTGTAGTAGAAAGCATGAACCGACTAATTGCTTTAAAGCTCAAAAAATGTCTTATAATGAAAAATTGAAGATTTTAAAAGATAAAGGTTATTGTTTAAAAGTTGGACATAGGGTAGGAAAATGTCGATGTTTTGCGAAATGCTTGATCTGCAATATGCAGTTATGTGCGCCGAGTCAAATAAAAATGTAAATAAACCTACATCAAATAATTTGGAAAAAGAGGTTAAAGAGCAGGATAAATCCCTAAATTTGGCGAGTATTTCGAATGCGCCACAAGAGTTTTGCTGCAGACTTTGAAAGTTAAAATAAGAGGTAAAAATTGTAGATTAATCGTGAGAGCCATGTATGATTCAGGATCTCAAAAATCTTATATTAGAAAAGAAACGGTATCTGCGCTTTAGGATTAACACCTTTACGCCAGCAAGATTTGTCACATGCACTTTTTGGAGGAGAAAGGATCAAGGAGAGGATTCATAATGTATATAAAATTGAACTAGGAAGCTTAGATGGAAGTTTTAATTGTAATTTTGGCGTAGTTGATCAGGATATTATTTGCAATGATGTTCCTTCTGTTTCGTATAGACCGTGGATTAAAGAGTTGCAATCTATGAATATACAAATGTTTGACATAAAAAATAATTCGGGGCCAATTGATATTCTTGTTGGAGCAGATGTTGCAGGTAGACTATTTACTGGAAAGAGTTCTATCGAGTGGATTAGTAGCCATGGAAACCTATCTAGGATGGACTCTTACGGGAAAATTAACTTTCTGAAAAAGAGTGACTTCACCTATCTGCGTTTTGTGTGACACTGGACAAGACATGACTGCCGCTCATTTGGACGAGTGCTCTGCACTGAATGATCTTAACTGCATTGTTAAAAAGGTATTGGAGAGCCCGTTGCCTAATGACCTGATGGTCAATGGCCTGGCATTTGTAAAATAAATAAATACTTTCTGAAAAAGAAGATACAGCTATGATGATAATTTCGATGTTTGTACGAGAAGCTACTATTTCCGATCATTTTAGTTTAGACATTTTAGGGATAAGTTACCTAGTTGAAATGAAAAACAAAAGGGAAAGAGAAAATCTTACTAAATTACATTTTGAAGAAACTGTTCGAATAAATACAGAAGGGAGATACGAAGTTTTACTGCCCTGGAAAGAAAATCCTTTTCCTATACCCAGTAATAAAGAGATTGCTATGAAACGATTAGAATCATCGACTAAAAAATTGCATCATGAAACCTTGTTTAAAGCTTATGATGATGCTTATGAAGGAATGGGAATTATTAGGTATAATTGAAAATGACCCAGTTGACTCTTCTCATCTCACCTACATGGACACTATTTGCCACACATACCTGTTGTAAAACAACACGGAGCAACTATGATACGCCCAGTTTTTGATGCCTCTTCCAGACAAGTTGGATCCCCATTGCTCAACCAGTGCTTAGAATCTGGACCAAATTTATTGGAACTAATCCCTAATCTTCTCAGATTTAGAGTACATAAATATGGCATAGTTGCCGATATAGAGAAAGCTGTTTTACAAATAAGTGTGCAACCAGAAGATATATATAGAAATTTTCTCAAATTTTTCTGGTGGAATGGAAAAGAAATGTAGCTCCAAAAACAATGCGGCATACACGTGTGGTTTTTGGTGTGAAAAGCAGCCCTTTTCTCTTGGAAGCTGTGCTTGAACATCATTCGAAAAAATATCTAAAAAATTTGAAATATAGTCAGAAAACAGTCGATATACTTCTTCGAAGTTTTTATATAGATGATTTAATTACAAGTTTAGACAATGAAGCAGAAATATTACTTTTCATTGAGGAGAGTCATCATATCTTGGCTGAAGGAAAATTTAACTTCAGAGGATGGAAGTATACAGGAGATGATGATCCAGAACAGGTCACTTCAGTTCTAGGATTGATTTGGAATCGTAAAGAAGATGAACTGAAAATTAATTTAGTTTGGATAGAAACATACAAACTTGAAATTGTATCAAAGAGAGTGATTCTTTCCGTTATACATAGGGTTTTTTGATCCTATTGGATTTTTACGTCCTGTCCTTTTAATTCCAAAACTAATGTTACAGAAGATGTAGAAAGACAACATCCCGTGGGATAGAGAAGTTGAAGATAATTTGAAACTTGAATTTATAAAATGGTTTGAAGAGTTGATTTCCTTAAAAAATTTATCTGTTAGCCACTGTTTTTCGCCTGTTATAAGTGGTCAACATGATCTAAGCATTCATGCATTTTGTGATGCCAACCAATTTGCATACGCAGCAGCTGTTTTCGTTCGTATGGAGTATTCTGATGTTGCTCATATAAATCTTTTGGCAGCCAAATCGAGAATTGCTCCAATTAAAACCATCACTATTCCTTGTCTTGAGTTGCTGGCTGCAACTGTGGAAGCTCGACTATGCAGATCTGTGCTCAGTGCACTCGAGTGGGACAATGTGAAGCAACACTACCGGACCGATTCCACTACGGTATTAAGTTGGATTCAGCGAGAAGAGCTTTGGTCAGTTTTTGTAAACAATAGAGTTCAAGAGATAAGAGAATTGACTGATCCAACTTCGTGGAAGCATTTTTCAGGAGCACTTAATCCTGCTGACTTACCTTCAAGTGGGTGTTCTGCTCACCAACTCTTATGCAGTAGATGGTGGGAGGGACCTAAATGGCTTCTACAAACTGAGGAAAACTAGCCAGTTACCAAACCTATTTTTGACGAGCCATTTGTTTTGAAAGAAAAACGAAAAACAAATCCAACTTTCAAGAATCTTCCCACTTGAAATTTCCAAAGAAACTTTCAGAGATGACGTTTTAAAAACTAAAAGTGGGAGAACTGTTAAAAAACCGCAAAAGCTGGATTTGTAAACAAATTTAGTTTTCTGAATTTTAGATGTAACTTTCAGAAGATATATCATACATTTTTTTTTGTGTCTTAGTAAGTATATTAGAAATGTTTATTGCATGTGTTATTCTTTGAAATTTTTAAATGTTTGGTAAGTTAAGTTGTTTTTCAACAACTTAAGGTGGGAGGATGTCACGTCTTCAGTATTTATTTTTGAAATATTTCAGGGCATCTACACTTGTGCGTATTTACTGTAACCTAAAAGTTATTTTGCCTTATTCAGCTGCAGAACCAGATACCCTGTTATCGTAACAGAGTTATTTATTTGCAAAAAGGATAACGTAATATTTAAGAATATTGTACTAAAAATTTGATGGGAAATTCTTTGTCAAGAAATCAGATATATCAATTTTGCTGTCGTCCGGGTACGAATTGATATTATTTTTCTATTTGGAAATGTTACGGTTAGTGATAACAGACAACAGTGGAGTAGCAACAATTTTATGGGTGGAACTAATTTTTAACTGTCTTTCAAATCTTGCAAACGAAAAATATTAGAAGAAAATAGATCGTTTCTAGACGATTGGAAGGTTGTCTATATTGTAGTGAAAAACAAACATGGATCAGTAATTGTTTTATTTGTCACGAGAGTGCTGCATTTAAAAAAATACCAATAAACAGGAATCATTCAATGGCACTTTTCCTCGAAGATCTCTTTCAAGGGGTGATAAATAGGCTTTCTTGAATAATCTTTGCAACAGCAACACAGTATTTTGTCAGTGGTAATATCACACCGGTAACAAAGACATCCTATGCAGTTTGTAATATTATTCGTAATCATATGAAACCATTTACTGATACAGAAATTAAGGATAGATCTAATTTAGTGTTAGTGAATCAAATAAAAAAACAATAATTTTAAAAAAAGCATAACAGGAGTTATAAAAATTTGATCAATTTTCCACATTTTAAATTTCCAATGTTATCTTGGTCTGAAAGCATTCCCCCCCTCTCCTCCATTTAACATCATGTTGCGGCCCGCGTGAAATAACTGACATATGTATGCGGCACAGCAGAAAAAAAGGTTGAGTACTCCTCTGCTAGACAATATTCAAGAAAATGACTTTCCTTCTTCCACCACGCTAAGAGTAATACAGGTACTTGTTATGTGTTAAAAAACAAGTTATATATATATAAAATAAAAATTAAGTCAATTCCTACTTAGATCAACAAAGAAAATTTTTATTTTCGCTACTTTTTATTAAATATTTACAATTAATATTAATATGTATATACATATCACGATATTAAGTGGTAATTAATTTTTATTAGTTATCGTATTGTCATCTAAAACAATCGTGTATATAAAATTTCAGTTCAACTGAATGCTTTAAAACATGAGGGGGGAAAAAAACCTTTTCCAAGTTTTGACACAAGTCGACAAAAATGACGCCAACTTGGCTGTATTTGTAATTCTTTAAATACTTAGTTTTAATCAACTAATTATAATTAAATTGTATTGCCATTCAAAATAATCATGTATATAAAATTTCAGCTCAATTGAGCGCTTTAAAATGTATTTTATTAACGATTGAAAATTCCACCAAGATAAATATATAGAGATAGTGAGCTAATAGTTTAAGAATTGAATTAGTCTTGCAATATTCAGTTCAAGGTTCAACTAAAACGACACACGCCACAAGTTTACGATCATGCAACGGCCGCACAAGTCAAATGACGAGGACAACATCTGAACATACAATTTATTCTTTATTTTCTTGTCACAGGCGAGAAATTTGTAGGTAATAACAAGACGGGAATTTGACAAAACCAAATTCTGGAATCTTTGATGAAACTGGAGTTCCATTCAGCCTACAAGTTGCTAGTTTTGAAGCTCATGATCCAAGCCAGTAATTGTTAAACTTTTTAGAAGTAGATTAAAAATACTTTTGGCATATCAATATAATTCACTATAAAATGCTATAAAAATTATTTAAAGTGTGGAGCCTTTTGGCTATGTGGTGTGTGGTTTCATACCTTTTCTTAAATTCAAATCATTTTAAATAAATACAAAGGCAAATAAATAGATTTTAATGTTCTATTTTCTTAAGGAAACACGTTTAAATCATTGTTTATACATCAACTATATTTTATTTGTACCAAAAAATAGGATAAGGAGAAATTAAAAATATTTTTATATTGTTTTAAAATCTTAAGCGGCAGGTCATTTTGATTCCACATCAATTTATACTTAAAACAAATTGAATCTTTTACTTTCTCCTAATTAATACAATAAGAGCAAATTAGTAATATTGCATTTCTACATGCATGAAATAACACAAGCTAATATGCCAAGATAAATCATAAAGAATTCTTTGAGAAAATACAAAAAGATCCATCTAACCTGTTTTTAATCTAAAAAAAAAAATTATTTTTTTAAAATTATTTTATGTAAACAACTGACACTTTTTTTTAGATTCCATGTGAAAAATGATTATCAGTATTTGAGGGTTAAGGGGGACTGCCAAATGTAACTGAAATGGTTAGGGTACTTTTGCACAATGAAATCACATTATTTAGGCATAAAACTTTTGCTGAGAACATAAATTACTCATATAAATCCTCCTTGAAACGTAGAAATAATCTAGAAAATTTTAAAATTATGAAAAATACATATATCCTTGCTTCCAGAATTTTCTGACACCATATTCGGCTTTATTACAATGTCTGCTGATGGCGTCACATGTATGCAATATATGTACAAAAGTTTTAAAACGTTACTTTAGAATAATTTCCGCATAAACTGCTTAAATACACATTTATAATACTATATTTTATGAAAAAGAATATTTTGCTACACGAATAATGACTTTAATAACTTCACAAACACTAATTCTGCTTAATATTTACATTTGCACTGTATTGCTTAAGGTATGGTTCGTAGATTACTCCCCTTTTTATAATCAATACTGCATACAAAACCTAAAGAAGTAATGAAGCATAAAACCAACATGTTTGAAAAAGGAAAAAAGCTTTACATTGAAATAAAGAAATTTAGTAACGTTATAGAAAACTTTAAAGCAAACTAATCAATTTTTCTGAAATGATTTATAATTTGAACAACTAAATTAATTGAGAAATTCTTGTTGAAGCATACAATATATAACAACAGATACAAGTCCAATCTGAACATAATGATTGAAAGAATACACATACATATCGTATTTTCAACATCCGCAACTAAAATCTGTCATCATTTATTTAACACATATATGAAGGAGTATTTTAATAAGATTCAATTTTGAAATTATCAAATACTTCCAATTAAGAGCAAAAAATAATAGTATTGAGCTGTTATTAAAAAGATATCCAGCAAATATCAATATGTATGATTTTATACCAATATGATGGAAAATTTTAATTGTTAATCACTATTCAAAAATTTAGTAAAATAATTTTTATCAAAGCAAAAATGCTTAGATACAAAATTTAATTTACTTCAATGGTGTAACGTACTCCCCACTTTGCGGAGAGACAGGATTTGTGGGAGCCCCAAACCTGACTAACGCCAAGGATGGCTTGGAGTCCAAAACTTGATTTTGCAGGGAGAGGGCTAAGATTCTATTTTATGCCACTGATTTATTGTATCCAAGAGAGTTTGATTGTAAAAAATATACTTGAATACAGAAAACAAGAAAGTTGAATTCCTTATTTTAAAATCATACTACTGATTTTCAACAATGTACTTAAGTTATTGTATTAATTGTTTGAAATTATTAAATCTAGAATTTATACAAAAAAACAGCATTTAAAAATTTTACTATTTACAACAAAAAAAGTTATTTTTCACTATGATCAGGTACAATGCTATGTTTAATTTCACATAATTTCCTGGCTAGAAGAGATGTTTCCTAAGTTTTCAATCCATTGATTCCCTTTTGCTGAGACTGATACATATTAGCAAACATTGTTTTTTTAATTAAATTTTACAATGATTATTTTGAATTGAAAATACAACAGTCTTTTTTAATAGATACAAATATGCTGTTTGTGCATTATATGTATCCATTATACACAAAAAAACTTACTCTATATAATACATTTATATATTAAAAAAAATATTCGGTACTTACGTATTATCGCAACCTGTTGGCAACATTATATGAAACGAAGCAAATGGTTGTCAATTCAGCACATACGACACATAGGAAATCGCAGTTGCCAACTTGACGAGTTATTACAGAGTTGCAATAATAAGTAAATACTAAATATTCTTCATCCTAAGTATGTGATAGTATTTTATAATATTAAAGGGAAAAAAAACACTCACACTTTAAGCAAATCATTTATTTACAATGAATTATAATAAAATAATTGAAAGTACAGAGATCTTTACAAAAGCTGTTTCATCTATGTTTTGAAAAATAAATTTTTACAAAGAATAACACTTTCAAATTCATCAAAAATGAATGCAACATGTCATCTTCACACAATACATTACAATTTAATACATTTCCTAAAAATAAGTTAATATGGATTTCATACACATCCATACTGTGTGGGTTTAAATTTAAAGAATTTCTTCAATACATAATACATTTTCAGATAGCCAAATACAGCATTTCTAGAAAGACTGGTACTTTTTCATTTTTCGGGGGGATTCCCTGTTTCAGTTTAGAATAGATGGCCCCTTGGCGAAGCCAATTTTTGGTGATCCCAATTAGTCACCAAACTATAAGTAGCAATAGGTGTTCTCGGAGTAATGAAGCAACACAATAAAGAGCCAAATCCACTTTCTGGCACTGAGATAAACATCACCAAATCCAAGGGGCTACCTATTCTACACTTCAGCCAAATGCCAGTAAAAAATTAATTGTGGTAAACAGACTGTAAAATTCATGAGCTTAAGTGTGAATGGCACATGTGTATAAATATAGCTTTTAAAAGAAACAACCTTATTTTGTGTTTAACTCAGCTAGAAATAAAATTTTACCATCAGCAAAGGCCCACCAAAATGAAAAAGTATCGAAAGGCTCAGCAATAAGAAATGTTTTAAAATTTACTTTTGAATGTTACTTTTTTTTGTATTACATTGACATACCTCAATAGTTTTCAAAGTTAAAATGAAATTCAATGAGCTTCTTAAATAAGCATTTCTAATTCTATTGCTCAAAGCAATCCACATTTATAATATATTTTTCTAGGCAATGGACAATTCTACATCTGAGATCTCATAATTAACTTACATTTCTTGACGGAAACTACTTGACACAATATTGTTGCTAAAATTGGATATTTTTGAATTCTCATAATCAAAAGAAATACCAGAATTTGTGATTTATACATGTATTAAAATTAATGCACAAAGATATTCGAAATAATTTATAATTGACAATCATTTTAAACTATAAGAGATCAATAGTTTTCGGAAATTTTCACTTCAACATAAACTTTTATTAATGATTTCTGTAACAAATGAGTCGTTACATAAAAAGGTGAGAGAAAATCAAAACAATTCAAAAATATTTGATGATTTTTACAATATTTATGTCATTAAGAAATTTAATATCACATAATTAAAAGAAAAACACTCAATAGTCCAAATTGTATTTGGTAAATTAGCACGAGCAATCGTTATCTATACATCCACTTACAAGCACGGCAAATTAAAGAATCTGAGATCCATGTGACCATCCTAAAAACTCTTATTGGAGAGTTGAAGTCCTTCAATTTATTATCAAATGTAATTGTACTTCCTATCACATAAAATGGGAATAATACAGAAGACAGGCATGAACTCTCGATGAATGAGTAGGTTCCTACATAAAATGTCAAGACAGACATTGGAAAACCAAATCCAATAAAATATGGCCACTTGGATTCAATAAAAGATAACCTTTTATGTAAGGGCCATCCCTTATGTACCCATTTATACTCAAAAGCGTATAATGAGTAATATAAGGCCATTTGCAATATTGAAAGTATATTTTTCACTGCAGAAGGTACGGGTAATAAGTAGATTAGATTTACTTGCAGTAAAAAGAATAGTTGCACTGTTATACTTGTGATTTGATCACTCAGCGAATGACTCATACTAAAATAACTCTTTTTGATACCAGCGGTTGCTGAGCTAATGTCAGCTATTTCTTGGTACCAGGATAAATTTAAAAAATGATTAATGAAATATAACGGACATGTCCAAAGAATGATGAAGCAGAAATTAAGAAAATTCAGCCAATAGGAAATAGATTCAGTTTCTTCTGGAGATGAAAATGTGCACAGATAATGAAAACAATATCCGACGATGAAAGTTTTAAATGAAAACATGGCAATCCAATTCAGGAATCCAAAAATCGTACATTGCATTAAGACTTCAAATATTGTTTTAGATCCAGTAGAAATTTTTTTTGTCTTCTTTGTTGATTCTGAAATGCTCTTATCCTTTTGTTTCGTCGTTGAGCAAAACTGCTTTAAAGCCAGTACGCCATTCAAGCAATCGCGCACTCCAAACAATCCTAATATCAGCATACTCTTCAAATTCTCCATGTTACTTTTAAAAAAACAATGCATAAGTCAATAGAAATTCCAAAAATTTTAAATTCATGAGAAATAAACACCGAATTACATATTTTCTAAGATATTTTTTGATTACAAAATAAAAGAGAAATAAAGCTCACTAGATGGAGAGAGTGAAAACAGAGTTAAATTATTTT
Source organism: Trichonephila clavipes (assembly GCA_019973935.1). Taxonomy (NCBI): domain Eukaryota; kingdom Metazoa; phylum Arthropoda; class Arachnida; order Araneae; family Nephilidae; genus Trichonephila; species Trichonephila clavipes. The sequence goes on from BMAU01015608.1 coordinate 218,744, forward strand.
TAAAAACAACAATTACAATAGAAGAGAAAGTTAAAGACGGAAATGACGTCAAGGAAACAACATTTCCTTTAAATAAAAATCGAATCTTACATAAAATATTTTCAGTTGAAATTAACGTCTATTTATTTTACTTTATAACTCTTCAGAGAATTTCGAAAGTAATCTAATACCTTGGGAATATGCAAAAATTAAGGAAAAGGAAAGAAAGAATTTTTTCCCCCTTAAGAATTTTGTAAGGAGCTGACCCGTAACTATTGAAGAAGTTTAAAAAAAAAATCACAAATATTCTTGATAAAATATCTAAGCTAATAAATTATTAATAAAATTGGGTAATATTATTTAAAATAGAATTAGGAAAATGAAGATGACAGTTATTTAGTAAATTTTCACTTCAATTTGATTTTAAATAACAATTAAACCTAGTAAATATGTTCATTTATATAAAATGAATTTCATTGCAATTGATTCATATATTCTAGAAGAAAATTTTACATTTTCTCTTTGCAAAATATTTACTAATACGAAAAACATATTTAAATTGAAACGTTGCATTTTTTCACCAGTTGTCCTAAATCTGCAACTAGAATCACGCCATATTCATGTATTGTAAACTTTTAAAAACATAGGTTGAGTTGTTTAAATAGCTGAAAGTTTTGATTTGGGGATTGATTGAAACGTCAAAATGTGAACACTAAACATAATTTATATTGATTGTATTTGTTTGGAAGTGTTTTAAAAACTGTGTGAACTCTTGTCTGTTTTCATATAATGGGGTCTACTCCGTATGATGCGTGCTACTTAGCGCTTCTTGCTTTGGCAGAAGAATTTCGTACTATGAATCCGCCAAACATTCGAAACTGTATCCAGTGCTTGTGTGCAATCTTTAACTTAAAACAACAGCCACCCAAAATTGAAGCCAGAACTCATTTACAGCTTGGAAATATATTACTTCAGCATACTAAAAATACAGATCTTGCACAATCCCATTTAGAAAAAGCTGTATGTATGATGTTTAGAAGTTACTCTATGCATTAATACAATGTTTCAGCTGCCAGATTGATCTGTGAATTTTAAGAAGGGTTTTCAAAAATAACTTATCTTTAATAAATTCTTGTTTATCGAAATGTATTAAAATATCGAATTTAAATGCAATATTTTGAATTTGATAAACTTGTGTTTATATATTGTTTACCATGAAACTGAGTACTATTCAAAGGAATACATATTCTTAATTCTTATTTAAGCATCTGCAATATGCTAAATAAAATTAGTTTTGTTGTCATTAATGAATAATTTTAATTTATTGTTGTGGCTTTGTATTTTAAATTGGTGACTAATGCAGTAATGTATTGAACTCAATCAACATCTTGTATTTCAATGATGATATGTAACGCTTAGTGTGTAAAAGGAATCATTATATAATTCCGTATGTACTGCAGTATTTAAAACTTGCAAAAAAGTTCTTCGGCTGGGAAAATGTATTTTATATTAAATTTTTAGTATTAGTACAAATATTGGGGCGTATTCAAATTATCTTAAAATGGAGAAGAAAGCAGCACATTTGATAGTATTCCTCAATTATATTAAGAGTCTTTGATATTGAGAAGAATTGTTGATAGGGAAGAAAAAATTTTGCATATTGTTATTGTTGCCTCCGGCCGCAGCATTTAATTAAATAATAATTGTAACTTGAAAGGATTTATCTCCAGTACATAATGACTTTTTAGCTTAAGGTTGAATGCTTAGTATTATTTCCTTGTCATTAGTTTTACTTCATATAACCAAGTATTATTTAATTTCATTTAATCTATTTAAGGCATTTTGCGTTCTAAATTTCTGTATCTGTGATTCTATTGATTGGTACAATTTTCTGGGACTTTTTGTAATATTTTAAAGAATTAATTATTAAATTTTATTGGTGTCTTCATTTTTTTAATTGGAATACTGTTTTAATAATTTCTCTTTTATTTTTCAGTGGTTCATATCGCAAAACGTATCCTTGTCACTATAAAAAGGTTTCTTATGAAAATTGTTAAGATTATTTGAAATAACCTGATCATATAAAATAAAAATCGTTGTATTAGTACTTTTATTAGAGTGTTTCTTTTAAAAACTTTGTGAAAATAATGACTTAATATGTGTAATAACTATTAAAATATATCTAATATACTTAGTATGCTAAATTGTGTATAATTATTGGTACTTGCATATTGCATCAAGGCCAACGTTCAAGATAATTTGCCAAGTTGGCAACCCCGATTTCACATGTGTTGAATTGGCAATCATGTGCTTTGTTTCATGTAATGTTGCCAATAGGTTGCGATAATATGCAAGTACCTAATTATCTATATCTTGCTTTTATATGAACCAATTATCTTAATAAATGTATCTTAAGGTTTTGATTTTTGACCTAAGAAATAGTTTGTTATTATTGATACTAGTTTTTGAAGTGAATAAGTTAGCCCTTAATTTGACTACAGATAAGTGGTTTTGATGATGTTAAATTTGAAGCTGCCAGTGTTTTGGCTGATCTTTATGAAAAGAAGGTATGCATTTTTTTTTAAAATATGATGTTAGTTTTAAGCATTGATATTAATTTTGATTTTTTACATAAAACTTAAGAACTACATTCTTTAGAAGAAATTTTCTCAATAATTTTGGAATGGGAAATGAAATTTATGGAATTTTGTGAGGATTGGAGTGTGATTTTCAATATTTTGTCTAAAATTAGAAAAGTATGTTCATATATACACTTTTTTAAATCTCCAATAATATATTTTTGTCCAATCCAAATAAAAATTCTGAATGCTTGAATAGTGATATTTGATGCCATCTTTATTAATAATCATTTAATTAATGTCACTTGACAATCATTTTGTTTTGTTTAAATGCTTCTAATAATTAGTTAAAAGGTAAAATTGTTTATTTGTTATTTCTACTTATAAATTCTGGAATAATTAGAAATCTAAAAGAAAAATAATTTTTTGGTACTTTTCCATTTTGTTGTCACATGCGATAAAGTGCCAAAATAATTCAACCGACATCAAACGAAATATTCCGGCTGGTTACCTCTTACTACTATATTTTCTAAGCAAGTCATCGTGGTCTTTTCTTATCAGAGTAACATCTTTTTTCATTATAAATGAAAAACCATTGAGAACTAACATTTATAATTTTTTTTATGAGTATATTGTGTGTTGTCACTGAAAAGCTTGCTTAGCTATATATTTACACCTGTAAAACGGTAAAGTATCAAATTTTGTGTAAAAATATTTTGTACTCAATTAACAGAGGAAATAATTATTTTGTCAAAGAAAGAAATTTTTATATAAATGTATAATTTTTTAAATTTATTATAGAATCAAATGCATATGGCAAAATCAATGGTTGGTAAAGCTGTGGAAATCTCCCAACAATCACCATTCTGGCATTGCAGACTTTTATTTCAACTTGCTGTAAGTAATTTTTTAAAATTCTGTTAACTATAATTTTTTTTTTTTTTTTTTTTTTTGCTTCATCATAATTGTGGTGCTAATGATATTATTTCTAACCAGCATTTCCATGCAAGTGAAAAAGAATATGCAGCTGCATGTGGTGTTCTGGGTGTAGGAGCCGAATTTGCTCATATTTCAGGAGCTCAATATACTCGTATATTATTCCTGTTAAGCAAAGGAATGGTAAGAAATTTTCCTGTTTGATGTACATAAAGAATTGTGTATTGTAATTTGAAATATACTACAATGTAATTAGTAGTTATAAAAACAATTTGCACAATTTTGAATTATAAATAATAATAAAAGAATGATTGTAATAAGCTTTAAATTTCTTTTTCCACTACTAATTAATCATTTTTATCAGCTTTTTTTTGTGCCATTTTTGACACCATATTATCTATATATTTTGATGCATTATTTTATTATTCAATATGAATTGTGCTTTTTTTTGATAAATCAATGCTGTATGAATAATATGTACAACACTATTTATAATACTATTATGTTTGTGTGAAACATATCAATTTGCAAGATATAGCTATAATGTAATATTCTAAATCTATAAAGAAGTATTTAAAGAATAAAATGTTTATTTCAAATTTAAAAATGTCTGTAAAAATTAATTTATTGGCTTGAAATAAAATTAGAAGGAATAATTGTTTGTATTATTGTTACGTATAATATACATACAGAAATTCTCATATTCATGAAAGTAACATTTTTACAAAAACTTGCTTTTAAATTTATTGCATAAAATATTAGTTTATGCAACAAATTGTACTCTATTTTTAAAAAAAGTTATGAAAATTGGATAGTAACATCACTTTGAGTTTAATGTGAAAAGAATAAGTATAAAAAACAATTTATGAAATGATATAAAACAGTGCAACTTTTCTTAACTATATATTTTAACATATAATGAACATTTTGTATGCATAGTCCAATGACGTTAATATGATTACTTGTCCAAAAGCCATAATAACCACCTTTCGTAGCACAGTTTACTATGAGACACCAATGAGTAAGTTAATGAGGTTCTGGAAGATACTGGAACATACAACCCTGCTGAATCCAGTTCCAAAACCAGTTACCCTAGATTGCATGTTGGATCCATGGAAAGAGCGGTGATTAATGATGTCCCTTGAATTTTGTATTCAATTTGTATCTAGAAGATTACAATAACTCATCTTAGTGCTCTTCAAATCATGTTTATACATTTCAAGTTTTATGACATCACGCTATTCTGGAACGGTGCTGTTGTGTTGAAAAACGATTCTTATCTAGAGGGGAACATGGGTTTCAAGGATAGATGCATACCTCTCTTTTCATGTACACTATTGTGCTTTCCACCTCCATGATGAATACGCTGAAGCAATATCACAAAAGCATTCCCCAGGTCATAACTCCACCTCCTTTCAGCTTGGACTCCTTTTCACCAGTTTTGCCAAGTATTTTTCTGGCATTTCACTTTGCATATGTCAACATCCATCTGTTTGAAAGAATGTAAAATGTAATCGATTTGAAGAGGCTGCTTTTTACTATTGGATGTGCATCCAATTCCATTACTAGCATGTAAAATTCAGCTTTTAATCAACATCAACATATATGCATTAATTAGCCATTTATTGTGGTAACCTCTTGATTAATCTGGGTAGTCTATTTGTTAAAGATTGCATACCTATTCACTTAAACACATCTCCATATCTGTTGTATCTATCATGTGCATAATATTTGCCATGTCTTTGATTTTGGATAGTGTTGTTTTACCATGTTCAATACACTTACTGCAGCAGCATGGAAGTAACCTGCAGAATTAACTGTTTCAAAAGTTCTGCTACCTTGGCCTGGTAGTCAGTGATTATTGGACAAATTGCAGCACTCTTGCATTACGCCTAACAAATTTCCAATTTTTTTTTTTTTTTTTTTTTTTTTTTTTTTCCTTTAACATCTTTTATGTACCTTCATTTGAAAATTCATAGAATTGTATCATTTTTCAATTTTGAGTCAATAATAGATTAAGTATGGATTTTCTTAGTTCAAATTGTGTCTGAGTATGTACTGGCTTTTCTAATACACGTGGCTGACCATTTTAGGGAAAAAAAGTTGCAAAAATAAAAGTTTTCATTATGATATGCATATTAACTTAACAAAAGGTTATAAAACTAATTATTTAATTATCTTAGTCACTAAAATAAATTTAAATTTTCAGCATTGTTATAGCTTTCAATGAAATAACTGAATAAACTTCCACATGATTAAAACTACTTATATGTCAAAGTTGTTCTGAGATGTATTCGAATCAATAATAATCGCTTTTTTTTTATTTTGATTGTTATCCCTCACTGTAAAAATCTTAGATATATCTTTTATTTTTCACAAAAAAATTTTTTTGATGAGAATGAAGAATATAATTTCTTTCCCCCTTTTTTTTAAAAAAATAGAAATATAGAATTTTTTAACTCTATACAATTTTAAATGTAACTATAAGAAAATATTGCAGCTATTTTTTATAAATATTTCTTTTTAGAATTTCTTTTACAAATTTGTTTAAATCTATATATCATGTATTCACAATAAATATGCAAAGGAAACATTCTTAAAATTGCATAAATTTATTTTTTCAAATTTTGTACTTTTGAAGTTAATTATTTTTGTTTTTAGTATAGTTTATTTGTTGATGTATTGTTACTGGCATTTATTATCTTTAAATTATTTTATTTTATTTTGTTATGTAGCTCTTGATGATTGATCGTAAACTCCAAGAGGTCCACCAGGTGCTCACATTAGCTGGGCAGTTAGTGGAAGCTTGGCAAGGAAGCACCGCCCAAAAGGAAGCTCTCAAAGTATTTTTCTTGGTTTTGCAAGTGTGCCACTACCTCACAGCTGGACAGGTCACCTTTGCTTATTTAATCAAATTAAAATTGCATAAGCTTATGTTTATTTCATAATGCAAGTGTATAATTCTGTATTGTTGTAAAATATATATATACAGTCAGGTCTCTTTTTATGCGGATTGTTTTTATGCGATTTTGAAGTTGTGCGGTTTGTATTCCACACATTTCTAGATTTTTGTTATTGTTATTTTTTTTTATACTGAGACGTAGATCGTAGTATTCCGAGAATTTCTGTATCTTTTTGGTGCTTACGTCTGCGGCTTGGCTGCGACAGTCTTAGATTCGCATTCGTTATTTCAGTAGTATACCGATACGATATCATTATTTCAAAATTATATTTTCTCTTAGCGGTGCCTGGTTCATTTTTATAAAAGTTTCACTTTAATAAGTGGTGAATTTAAGTTGCAATATAATAAGCAACAAATTTTGATTTCTGAATTTAAAGTGAGTGTCGTAAAGTTTTATTTTTCATTAGAAAATCGTACGTGTAATTTTTTAAAATTTCTTTTCTAAGATTTTATTTGGACCAATGGAGAAAAAAAACCCATCAAAGACAGTCAATTTCGTTGGAAACGAAAATTGCAATTTTAGATCGCTTAGGAAAAGGAGAAGGATCTACGGCTATATTGGAAAACATTTTAATTTAGGCGAATCTACTGTCAGAGCAATTAAAAAGAATGAAGCTGCAATTAGAAAATCGGTCATTTCTGTACAAAATTAAGCACCAAATTTGCATCGTACACAAGGGATGTATTATTAGAAAGAACGGAAAGAGCCATCGCAATTTGGATTGAGGAACAAGTTCAAAGAAGGATTCCTGTAAGTGGTTATTTAATCCAAGAAAAAGCTCTTCAGTTTTATAAGTCAATGAAACAGTCAGAACCATCAACTTCCACTTCCCAAGCTGGAAAAGAATTTTCAGCTGGCAAAGGATGGCTAACCGGGTTCTTAAAAAGAAATGCACTTCATAATATTAAGATAACAGGGGAGAGTGTGTGCGACAGCAGATGAAGGAGCAGCAAAAATATTTCCAGAGGAGCTAGCGAAAATTATTGAAGATGGGGACTATTCTGCCGATCAAGTATTTAACGCTGATGAAACAGGACTATTGGAAAAAATGCCTAATCGTACATCGCAAAGGATGAAAAAACTGCAAGTGGACATAAAGCAAGTAAAGATTGAGTCACCTACCTTATTACTTTGTAGCAATGCATCAGGAGATCGGATGTTGAAACCTCTCTTAATAAATAAATCTCTTAGACCACGCGCCCTTAAAGATAAAGATTTAAAACAACTGCCCGTGCATTGGATGGCTAACCCGAAATCCTGGATGACAACAGCTATTTTTTTAGATTGGTTCAATAATTGTTTCGTATCAGAAGTGGAAGCCTATATGAAAGAAAAATCTCTCGATTTTAAAGTTTTATTAATTGTTGACAGTGCAGCAAGTCATCCACAATTAGAACATCCAAATGTTCAACTAGTATTTCTTCCGCCCAATACAACAAGCCTTATTCAGCCATTAGATCAAGGCATAATTGCAACTTTTAAAAAATATTATATTAAGACAACGTACAAATTCATCTTGAATAAGCTAGAAAATGAGTCCTTAACAGTAAAAGATGTGTGGAAACAATTTTCTATTTTTGATTGTTTAATTCATGTTGCATCTGCTTCCGCTCAAATAAGACCTAGAACTTTAAATGCCTGTTGGAAAAAGATTTGACCAGAATGTGTGACAGACAATACAACCATTCAAACATCGACACTATCAGATGAAATAATTAATTTGGCACATGAAATTGGAGATGGTTTTAATACCTTCAGCCACGATGATATAGATGAATTGCTTGTGGATGATGCATTAAGTGACAATGATATTATTGATTTAACTTTAGATCTATAACTGTAGACGGCGTCGTAGGTCTAGAAGGTGATAATGATGAGGAAGAAAAATCAACTCCCCTCACTGGAAAATTAATTCAAGAAGGTCTTCAACTTTGCAGTAAATTAGAAAATCATTTTCTTATTAATGACCCCAATTCTGAACGAGCCTCTAAATTACAACATGAGCTGCAGAACTGCATGTCTGGATATCGTGAACTATATCAAAAAAATAAAAGAATCCTCGTCGCAAAGTTTAATTACTGATTACATTGTCAGAAAAGGAAGAGCTACACAGAACGAGAAGGAAGTTGATGAAAATCCGTGGCCTTTACCGCAAATATCTATTTCAGAGACAGTCTCTTCTGATGATGAAGGTGATTTGGAACCACTTCGCAAACGGTGCAAACCATTATCAGATAGCGATAATGAATAAAAATGTAAAACTATGTGTATTACTTTTCCATAAAATAAAATGAATTAAGGTTTGAATACAAGTTTTTTTTTAGCTTTTGTATGAATTTCTTTCAGACATTCGAACTAATTTATCATGCAGCCCATTTCTTTTCATTTCTGCAATTTTTTTTATGCGGTTTTAAGTTAATTTTAACTAGTTGTTTTGGTTTTATGCGATTTTAGAAAACTAAGGAACGTATCCCTACTTTTTCCATTCAAGTAATGTCTTTTTTAATGCGATTTTTTTTATATGCGTTTTTCGGTAGAACGTATCTATCGCATAAAACGAGACCTGACTGTATATATATATCATAAAATATTGACAGTGTAGAATTAAGCATTCATTTAACTGGATTTATACTGTTTTTATTTTGATTACTACTTGCAACATATTCATACCAAGAATAAACTTGGAGCACATTATGTGGGATTTTTTCTTGGTGTAGTGAAACGTAAGTCAAAAATAGCTTTTTTTCTGTGGAACAGGTCTGATTTTTTCCCTCAGAAAAGGAAATATATATATATATTGAATTGAGTGTGCTCTAATTTATCAATAAGATGGGAATTTTCAAGGCTTAATCAAGAAAAATTGTTTCATAATCTTTTTTTTATGAATTATTTTTACTCTAGATATAGGCTTACAAAATATGAGACACTAATTCTAGGTCCAAAAGATACATAAGAAGGGATGTAGCACAAAACCTGTGTAAAGTAATCATTGCATTTTGCACAACACATGGTTAGTTTCTTGCAAGCTTTGGTTTCATCGTACTCTTGCATTCTAACATTAATATTTAATTGTGGAGTGCCAACTCAGGTGTTGTCCTTGCTACTTCACTTAGGTTCAAAATTACAAGATCTATCGCCAATACCCCTAGCATACGTTCAAAGTGCTATGTTATTAATAAATACTCACAACGTTTAATGTGCTATTTCACTAAAGCTGTCATTTTATATTGCTAAAATATTCATATATTTTCTATGAAAAATAGTTAGAAGGCTTCTATAAATCTTTTAATCCCTACTTAATATTATTCCCTTTTATGTGATGTGCACAGTTCTTCAGATTTTGCACTTTGTTCCTTTTTATATTTAGAATAAGTTTTGGGTAATATACTTATCTAGCAATGGACTAAATTCATGTGACGTCACGATCACATGATTCCAGTTAGCTCTTGTGCACGTGCATACGGCGTCATTTGTTTACGACTATCTTGCTCTTAAAACTCGTATAGTTAATTATTCTGTAACTGTTTATTTGGATTTATTACTTTCAATTTTCATTACTCAAATTGTGTCTGCTTGATTATGTTTTTAGTTTTCATAGTTACATAATTATAAAATTGATTTCAAGGCCAATTTTTATTAAATAATTTTTAAAAACCAACAAGGGTATATAGATTTTCAGATCCATTATAACTTTTGTGCACAATAATCTATGAAACACTAATCACTTAAAAGGAATAAAAAATTTTAAAAATTCGGCATTTTATGAGTTTGAAAAACTTAAATTTTCAATTTTTTAAGTAGTGAAATAAAAGCTGGTCAAACTGACTTTTTGCTTTCAGAATCAACTTAGTATAATTTGATAAAGCATAAAAAAAAAATATTATTTATACAGTCACTGTATCCAAAAATATTTTTTGAAAAATGGCACTTTTTAGCTTTAAAAAACAAAGTGACTTATGCCAATTTAAAGAACAAAATCAACTCAATTACTGAAAATTATTTGTTAAGTCTGGTTGTACATTTTTTCTTGTTCTAAAAGTTCTTATTTTTCAATGCTGGGGCTGAAATATATTCAATTACATTTATAACCTGAAACGTTTGTGGAATGTCTAATGCAACAATCTTGCAATTTTTTTTTTTTAAATTCACATATTTTTAAGTAGTGTTATTTATCATTTAAAGTGCATAAAAGTATTTGTTTTGTCTACATCAGATACATTTTTAATTTAATTCTGAATGGATATTTTATGCGACTATTCATTTATATATATGTATTGCATTCTTTCAATCTAATTTTCAATTCATTCTGCTGTAAAAATAAAATTCATTTTCATCAATGCATAAATATTTATTAATCAAAAACTTTCATATTAACTCTCTAATTTGAGATAAACAATGGTTTAAACAAGTAAACTTTTTTACAAGTATTTTGGAACCATCTATTTATAGATAAATCATATGTAATTCATATGTCTGTAATCTTTCCGTTGGCACTTCATAGATTTTTTTTGTTATGTAATCATTGATTGCATGAAGTAATGCAAATACATGCTTACAAAATGCTGGAGTGCCTCCAGCAGGAAAAGTGCATGTTGCACTTATAACGTAAAGTTAAAAAAAGTATTAAATATTAAAGAAATAAATTTTAAAATTAGATTGCAAATTCATATAAGTTTTCGGTATTTACATATCAGTCTACTGACTAATACATTTTGAAAAATTTATGCCTAAGTTAATTTACAGCTCAGTTTAAATTCAATTATTTTAAGTAAAGACCATAATTTAAAATTTATATAAATAAATCATGTGAATGAAAATTTCAAATAAATAAAAATTAACAGTTTATAAAAACATGTCATAAAGTATTTGAATTAAAAATAGTATGCCTTATAAGAAAAATTACTAACAATTTGGGAGAATCTTAATGTTTACACAATATTACTCCTTATTGAATTGAAGTTTTAAATGAAAAATTTTTACATTTCTTTTTCAAAATGGTTTGGCATTTCTTGCGTTTACTTTTAATGTGTTGGAATCAAATTAGGATTTACTCATAAATAGCAATAATTATAGAATGATTAAAGTTTAATAATGCATATTCGTTAAAATAGAAAACAATGCAATTGATATTCAATGCTACTCTAAAAAATAAGAATCAAATTGTAAACTTATCACTAATAATGTAGCTATTAAAAAATATAAATTAGCCCATTCACATTTCTTTTTATCTTTTGGAATCAACTTATAATTAAATAACTATCAGTGTTAATACATAGAATCCTATTTTGTATTTTAAAACAATGAGTTATATTAAAGCATAACAGAGTAAATGGTAATGCAATCATAATAGTTTCAAAAAAAGTACCTAATTTAAAACAAAATAATTTATAACTTACCTGACAAGTTATTCTGATTTGAACAGATGGCTTGCACGTCATTCTCTTCATTTCGGCTTTAACAAAGCCTTGAATAAAAAAATTCATCATTCACTAAGCAATCAGGCTCAGTAAATGATATCTTGCTTACGAATTTATCGTCGAATAATTTTAATCCTTTCGATACATTCGCAGCAACACTTCGATTTCCAGTGGCACTAGAAAACTTCGCACTGTACTTTAATATTTCGTGCAAATTGAAATTTTTCAAAAGAAGCGTTATCGAACCTATACTATGAGCCATTGTGAAAAAATATGAAATAAATAACTACAAAATTAATTAATTAATAACTAAAATAACTAAGAACTATATCTAAGTGTACCAAGAACTATAAATAAATATCCCAGATAACACTAACGAAGCAGACGAATATTTAATTATATAAATGAATTAGAAAAAAACAAAAATTATGTAAAAGAGTTGTTAAAAATATTTCCTAACAAATATATATACTAGAATAATGTAAAAAATACAATGATAGCATATGTTTTTAATTAGATAAAATTAAGACACAAGAATGCCGTCAACAAACATATAAGAAAACCAACGCTATGAATTCACACGTGATCACATGATTACTTACTGGCATCAGTTTGTCTGTGAAGTTAAAAAAATTCTTAATAAATTGAATAATTGTATTACATACTGATCATTATTGTAAAAGGTTTCCCTAAAAAAATATAACTTATTGGTTTTTTTTTTAATTGTAGTATTTTTAAGATAACTCTAATTTGAGGGAGGGATACTTATTTACATATTCATTGAAAGTTATAAAATAAAACTTGCTTCTTTTTAAAGGTCAAAAGTGTGAAACCATGTTTAAAACAGTTACAACAAGGAATTCAGACAATTACTTCTTTACATGCTGATGAAGGTAAATAATTACAATTGTAAAATATTGTACTATTTAACTTTAAAATGCTTTAAGCTAATGGTTCACCAATGCTTAAATTTTAAAATAAATAACTAGATATCATTAATGAAACTTTAATCAAAATTATTTAAATAAAAAAATTATAAGTTAAAAAAATGTTTGCAATTTTCAGTATTGTAGATAAAGATGTTCAAGTGTATTAATAGGTGCATTTGTGAAACTAAAAAGTTTTAAATACAAAACATAAATAATTCATGGATTGCTCTTATTCAGCTCTCAATTATTTTTATATAAAAATGGGAAATTTTCTTTTGATTTAAAAGTGTTTTAATTAGTTATTTTATTGCACTTTTCTTTAAAAAAAACCCTATAAAATACAATTCAGAAAAAAGATATGTTCTATCAGTATAATATATTTATTTTTATTGCATACTTTTGAAATTTTGGTAAATTTTGCTTGTATTGTAATTTCTTTGAAACTATTTTCCCCTTGTACTTGCTACCTCTCTTGTTTCCTTACAAGGTAATTCAGTCTTAAATATTTTTAAAAAATATATACTGAATTTTTTTTTCATTTGACTTAAATCCATTTTTTTTAAAGTTTTTAAAAAAATCATTGATAGTATTTTAAGTAAAAACATATTAATATTAATTATTTATAATTTTCCTATATAATTCTCATATGATTATGTGTAACTTTTTTAAATCTACATGTACATTGCAGAAGTGATCCCTACCAATCCTGGTGATATGTTTCAATGGATGCCCAAGGAACATATGTGTGTCTTAGTTTATTTGGCAAGTATTGCTTTTAATTTGATTTCTTAAAATATCTGTGTAAAATGTGTTCTGGGATCAATAAATTATTATTGTATTTCTTAGGTGACAGTTTTGCATTCAATGCAAGCTGGTTATATGGATAAAGCCCAAAAATATACTGACAAGGCTTTGATGCAGATTGAAAAATTGAAAAGTAAGGGTTAAATATTGTGTAAAAAAATGTGCAATTTTTATATGAAAAAATAGATTTTCTTATTTTAAGTGTTTGAAATATATTTATTATTTTGATTACTTCATTTTTGAAAGGTTTGTTTTCTAATTAATTAGTCTTAATTAAATATAAAATATATATATTTATATAGATTATATAAGGAAATAATCTCAATACTTTTATATTTTACTGAACATTTGATATTTTGATATTAAAAATAGCAGATAATATAAGATCATTTTATAAATTTTATTTCTATAAAGAGCATAAAATATTGATAATGAAGATTATCACACCAACAAAATTACAATGAAGAATACAAAATTTTATACAGCTTTTACCTCATATTTAAATTTAAATTCTAGAAAATGTTTGTATTTGTTTATTGGAAAAAATGTTTTCATTGCAAAAATAACACATGCTATGTATAAATATTTGTGAAGTGCCATATGTTTTGTAAATTGGTATTTTTTTTTAATTAGAGAATTTGTTAATTTTATAAGTATTGTTTTAAAGCTTATTTTTTAAAATTTTATCTAAATATAGATTATATTTAAATCTAATTAATTAAAAAATTTTAAACCTTTCTAGTGATTGATAGTCATCCAATTTTGCACTCATTTCAATTGTTACTTCTTGAACATATTGCAATGTGCAGGCTTGTGATGGGAAATAAAACTCTTGCAATACAAGAGGTAATTATATTATTTGTAAAACATTTTCTAAAATAAATTTTTATTTTTTTTTTTCTACAGTCTTAAGCCAATAATAATTGAAGGAAATTACATGTAATCTTAATTTTCAATATTGGATTATGTATGCAGATTGAGTTAAAAAAATATTTTTATATTTCATGCTTAGTTACTGTCTTTTTTAATGGATTTTTTTTTTTAAATTAGAAAGCTCCATTATTTTTTGACAATTGTTAGTTGAAACTATTTTTGGTAAATGGATTATAAATTTTAATGAAATCCATTATTAAATATTGAAAGTTCAGTTATCAGGACTATTTCTTTAATTTGCTAAATCTTGAATTTATTTTATATTTACAGGCCTCTCATGCTTTGCAAATATGCAAGCAAGAACCAAGACTGTTTGTTCGACATAGGCCGCAAATTAATGCATTATTGGTAAAAAGACTGTCTTATTTTTAAAAAGAAATATTTTTTTGTCTTTTTTTAAAATATCCTTCATAAGCTTAACATTTTTTGATATATTACATAATTTTTAGAAATTGAAAATAAAAAATTAATTTTTTAAAGACTTTTTTATTGTAAAAGTATAATCACCTCTACTCATACGAAAAAGTGAGAATTTTGTTGCTGATATATGGAAATGACTTGTTTATTTACTTTCTTTTAACAAAATAAATTTTCAATAGTTATATATTAATATGTATATATATTCTTTTTAAAGAAGAATGTCAAATTATTATTAAAAGAGTATGTTTTGAGAATTTAATAAGATATTAATTTATTATTTTTTTTACTAAATGTTTCTTACTGATTGAATTGCAGCATTTTTTCTTTGAAAAATTAAGTAATATTTGTCATGCTGTGTTTTTTCTCTCATCTCCTGTGTATTTCTGTATTTTATTCAACTCTCTCCAATGAAATTTTTTTGAAACATTTTTGTTTTAAATGCAAGATGAAATGAAGTACTTTTTTGCTGTAAACATAATAAATATTTTTAAGGATGATTTCTTAATAAATGAATAATTTTCTCTATTCTAGCTTCTTAATTTGAAATTATCTAATTTTAGGATGCTTTTATTTTGATTGCAATAATTTAAAACTACTTGTCCTACAAACATTTTGATAGTTTTCACTTGTAAATATAACAGTTTGTAATGATTTTAAAATTTTTAAATTACTACTTTAAAAAAAGTATTAATATTTTGCAAATATTATGTTACAATCTTGGATGCTAAATAAACTTATTTTTGATGTAAACATGTTTTAATAGAGGGAATAAAATTGTTCATGCATGTTTTTAAAAATTTATTTAAATAATATATTTATGGCTGTATGTATGATTTTGTAGACTAAATACTTTTCTTCAAATGTATATATTTAAAAAGAATTTGTAGTTTATGTGTCTGTAGCATTATATTATAGACTCTATCTTCAAAAGAAATATAATTTTTTAAAAATTTTCTGTAATTTATTGGTTCTTTGTAATCACTTATGTAATATGTGATGTATTGTGATACTATTGTTGTAACTTTTTATATTAATTAAATAAAATAACTAAATTGATAACATTGAGACATTTAATTATTACTTGCTGATAAATAGGTAACCAAATACATTCATTTTTCCATGAGTTTTCAAAAGCACTAAAAAAGTACTGTACAAAATATATAATTATTAATGTTATTTATAACTAAATGTCTTTGTAGAAACTAAATAGTGGTGGTATAGTTTTAAAGGGGCCGCGGTAGCCGAGTGGTATAGGTATCGGACCATGGCTTGCCTTGTCACGAGTTCGAGCCCGGTACCACTAAAGACCCGCCGTGTAGGGCAGTGATGCACGTTAACTCTGTCGAGAGCTGAAACATCCTCCCGTTGGTGTGGTGTGGTAGTTAGGAGAGGGGGGGTGCTAGCTCAGGTGTCGTCCACGTCACTTGACCATGGTTCAAAATTACGTGGTCCGTCTCCAAAAGCCCTCATGTAGCTGAACAGTGCGACGTTAATATTCAATCAATCAATCTTGTATAGTTTTAAATAATGATCCAATGTTAAATTACTTTGCAGCTGCTATTTGTGGGAAATGTAATTAGCTTTAAAATGTGACAAATTTTTGAAATTTTCTGCATTAAATGTAGTGAAACATATTTGTTAACTTCCATTTTACATATTTTAATCTTGGATTATTCTCATTTAGGGTTTGTATGCCATGTCTATGAACTGCATGGAAGCAGCCGAAGCTCAATTTGGAATTGTTGTTCGGGTAAGTTGTCCAGTAACATAAGATTTTTTAAAAATTAGTCTGTAATAATTGTACATTTTAATCAAAAGTTAGAATTAATTTTCTTTTTTATTCTAATATTAATTTTTCTTAAGCTTTGTGAAATATTTTCTTGTATTAAAAAATTTTAAAATCTTCACAGAGCAATGCAACAAGTGAGTTACGTATCCTTGCCAGTCTTAATTTAGCAATAGTGTACCTGAGAAGCAAGCGGGATCATGAATTGGTTGAACTACTATCACGTTTGAATCCTGAAACTCTTCCTTTAGTGTAAGTTTTTCTTTCTTTTGTTTTAAAGTAGAACATTTTTGCTCTTAAAAAAGGAATTGTTTTGTATTAAATATAAATTAATTGTTTCTAGGTCTCACAGCTTAAGAGCTGCTGCTTATTACGTTCATGGATTAAATGCTTTCTTCCAAGCACGTTACAATGATGCAAAGTGAGTCACTAATAGGCTAATCTTTAATTTATTTGAAATGTTTTGCTTAGGATATTAGTTATGCAAATTTTAGCAGTGTTAAAAATTGCATTTTTATTAATTTTGTAGACTTTTGGGCTTATTAATTAATTTAGGCTGTAATTTATGATGCACTAATTTTCATGCTTATTATTCATAGGATTATGTTTATTTTATGATAGTTTTTGTTATTTATTTTATCACATATATTGATTGCTCTTATGTTACTCATATAATTTCTTTCCTGATTATTAAACTGTCCTCTTAAATTTGTGGTTAAAATTAGGAAAGGTGGAGGATTAATGTACCTTCCTCTTGAAAATAGATTTTTAACTTTTATATTTTGCTAGGAATATTGTAACTTTTAATGAGAATTATCATTATTTTATTTGTAATTTAATCATGTATTCTGTATGCTTCTGTTGCAAAATACTTGATTTATAGGTTAAAATATTTAAAGAAACTTTCTAATATTTATAATGAGTAATATTTTAAGTTTTATTAATGAGGGATTTTGCATTTTCACGGAACAGTGGTTAATTTAGTGTGATTAATTTTTTTAAACTTTTATATTTTAATAGGTTAAAAAATTTTTTAATTAATGCTTCTTTGTTTTGATTTTGCTGTATTAAAAAAATTGTACTCACCTCCTCTCGTTCCTGGTCTATCTGTTATGTAACAAAGTAATGACATATTTCCATAAACTTGTTTAAAATGAAAATTTTTTCCTGTTTAATCCCTCTAAATGACTATTTGCTATTTACTTATGTTAATTATTGTTTCAATAGTAATGTAGATTGTATTATTTTATTGTTTCGGTTTTGATATAAATTTTATTGTTTTTAATTACAAGTTTAAAAACTCTTTAGCAATCAAATTTCACTCTCCCCACCTCCAAATTTAAAAGTGTCCAATGTTTAAACATTAATATTTTTAATAAAAATAAAATCTTACATTAATTACCATTGAAAGTATATTGTATTTCCTTGTTTTGATTTTTGAACTATGTATTTTTTCCTGTTAATACTATATTCTGGAATATTTTTAATTTTTGTTTTTATATTTAATTTTGGTTTTCATTTCTTATCTTTAGACGCTACTTAAGAGAAACTCTAAAAATGGCAAATGCCGAAGACTTAAATCGATTAACTTCATGTTCATTGGTTCTGCTGGGACACATTTTCTTTTCTCTTGGAAATAGCAGAGTGAGTTCAAAGTGACATTCTCTTAAAATGTATTTATTAAACAAAAATATTGTTTTTATAACAATTATAATAATTTTTATGTTACATTATTTTTAAATTTTTTCCCTGTTCATGTTAAAATAAAGTTTTAAGGGTACAGAAAGGTTGTTTCAACATGTAGATGCGGTAGTTTCAAATACCGATGCCAGAATTGTTTGAATACAACCTAAAATCTAGTTTGAAAAAAATTCAGTAATGAATGTATAGGATGCATCAGAAAGAGTTTCTAGATCGTATTTTGTCCATCATAAATCATATGTAGTGATAAAAAAAATTGATATTTTCTTTACGAAATAGCTTCAACAGTCACCTATACTTAGATGAATATTTGTTGTGTGTACAATTCTTGCTAAATTTCAAAAACCATCTGCAAAGCATGCTCATCAAGGTCCAC
>BMAU01015609.1:0-72309 GCA_019973935.1 Trichonephila clavipes
GTTCTTGAATTATTAACGTCCAGTCTTTTGGGACAACCATGCAATTATTTTAATTGGTTACCCGCCAACCGGGGACTTAAGAAACTATCTCCATCCACCTCCTAAAATCACTTGACGTTCCGTTGCCCATAAATACCGAGATTTGGAAATCGCGCGCTCTCTCTCTTCTGCTCTCGCCTCTCTGCAATCATGTAACCAGCTGGCTGCTGCGGGTTGTGTGATGTCTTTGTTATGTGTAATGCCGTTCTGCTTTATGTTTATGTGTTTTCAAGATGTGAATAAACTAAACTAATGTCCCAGACTGCCTCATCAATAGTATTGAATAGGTAACATCAACCAACATGGAAAATGTATCTAATACTCAGTCATTCACTCGCCATCGGCCACGACCTACCTTTGGTTCGCCATATTAAAATCTACCACTCGCCACATGATAAAATACGGCATAGTATGCACCACTATAAGTTTCCTTATATTATATAAATATACATCTTATTCAAATTTTCAATCGTTAATAAAATACTTTTTATTCATCCATTCAAAGTAGGAATTGACTTAATTTTTTTATATTGCTTGTTTAATTTTTGTATTTGTTATTACTAAAAATTCGAATCCAAGCAAATAAAATCTAGAAAATTGTAACAAAATCTTTTAAGCATTTCTGGATATTATGAGATAATTGCCTCTAATTTTAATCCGAATTGATTTAATGGACTCATCCGAATATTTTGAAATTAAATCTCGATTATTACAGAGCGAAAAAAGTTCTTCCTCTACATTCGAAGATAATTCATATACAAATGTATCCGTTATAACTAATGGATTATGAACCCTATAAATTTTTTTATATCCATATATCCTAGAAAGAATAAGTTAAATATTCGACGAATAGCCTTAGTTTATTTTTATAAAAGGGCCAAATGATTCAGTTCTGGAATTTATTTTTCCCCTAGAGTATAACTAATAATTTTTAAAAAAATTGGCGGCACACTTCAAGAATTAGGGGGCTCCTCTTAAAAGTGCCGCGGCACAGTGGTTGAGAATCATTGCTTTAGGAGGATATTCTCAAGAAAAAGTTTAAATTACAGCGAGTGCATGTGAGCCAAGGATGGAATTTTTTGAAGATGGTAGTAAATGAAGTGCAATGGAAATGAAATGGTTTAATTGATAATTGTTTATTTAATGAACGAAGAAAACTAAAGTTAAACTTATCTCCCACCATCACAAAGTATATAGGGCCGTGTGTAGCCTAGTGATTAGAGCATCGGACTCCAGACCGGAAGGCCTGGGTTCCATGCCACCAAATACCCTCCGAGTACACACGGAGTACGTGCTTGTTAAATCAGTGGGTCCGTAGTCTTGTGGTCTTAGTCACGAGCGCAGGGACTGGAGAATATTTCCCTCCCCTTCAGTTCCATGCAGAAATTGTGGAAGTGAAGTGGAGATAGATGGTGTTGCCATATATCGTCCCTTCGGGGAATTTCGCCGAGCTAAGTCGTACTGTCACCTGTATGGTGCTCAAGGCCAACGACCGGTGTACCTCTAACCCCATGCCACGATGAATTTCGTGGGCCTCGATCTGACTACGTCAGACAAGTGGCATTAGAAACAACAACAACAAAAAAGTACATTCTACATGGATCCTGTCCCATATCAATGTCTACGGAAATGAATTGGCTGACAGTCTTACAAAGGAGGGACTAGACCATCCTGTCCCTTCCACCTCAGAGCTCACATATTTAGAATTTTTCTCAAGACAAAAGGCCAAAAATGGTTAAAACTTCTGTTTCGTAAATGGTAAAAAGGCAAAAAACTCTTCATCTTATATCTCTTATGTGACAGACAGTCCAACATTTGTCTGTCCCGACTTGCCAGTGGGTTTTTAAAAAGTCCCAATTTTCCTGGAGGCAATAAGAGGTTTCCTGTTTGTCCTAAATACCAGCTAGAATAGACTTCAGCATATTTTGGACTGGACTGGGAAGGTATCCATGATGGTCCACTTCTAGTATCGGATATCATTAAAGTCAACGATTTCATTCACCTGGCATGACTTCGTGTGACCAAAAATGGGAGATTATTAACAGCACAGCCGATGCACTCTTTTGAAGAGTTCAATAACTAACAGTAAGATGTATTGAAAAAATAAAAATTATTAATAAACTGTTTTCAGTAACAGAGTTAAGGTATCCCACTACGTGCGGAACCGTGATTTTGCAAAAGCGTATAAATGGATAATATTTATGATATTTAGTGTCACTTTGATTAAAAAATGTATATAAAATTGTTTTAAGCATATCATTACAATAAAAAATTATTTAAGTACAATATTTTGACAAAAAATGAACTTAGAATGACCAATTTTCAAATTATTCTCCTTTTATGAAAAATGCTTCTATTATAATAATTTTTCGCCTGTATATAGCTCAGATCTCTGTACAGAGGCTCAACTAGAATTTTTGAAATATATAACTTAGAAGTGGGTTTATCCATGTGTTTTACGACAACAGAGGAGAGAAATTTTAAGAAAAACAACGCCGATAATTATTTCAATGGGTTGTAACTCTGAAAATAATGTGAATGTTTCAAAAATCATAGTTGAGCCTCTCTACAGAGGTCTGAGCTATATACAGGCAAAATAGTATTATAATAGAAGCATCTTTTACAAAAGGAGCACATTTTGAAAAAAAGGTTATTCCAAGTTAATTTTTTTTGTCGAAATATTGTATTTAAATAATTTTTTTTGTCAAAATGTCCTCTAAAACAATTTTATGCATGTATTCTAATCTAAGTGACACTAAATATCATGAAAATTATCCATTCATGCGTTTTTTTTAAATCACGGTTCCGAACGTAGTCGGATACCTTAAACCACATGAAATTTGTAAGTTATTACATGATATATAAATTGCCATACACACACACAAATCACGTGTGTCCTTTTTTTAAGTTGCATAATTTATTTTACAATCGGGACAATACATCATTCAAATTTTATAGTTTAAAATTTGCTCATTATTTTTTTATATCTGGATATCATTTGGATATCACCATTTATTTTTAATACTACTTTGTTCCAAAATAAAAAAGAAAATTATCAATAATTTTACAATGAGAAACTTCTCGAGGTTTCCTTTTCTAAGCTAACGTGGAATTTTTTTTAAAGATTTTTTATAAATCTTTACAGCCACATCTTGCTGAGGAAACGGGATACGCAAATAAATAATTTATTTAGAATAGATTGCAACCATACTATCATACTGAGATGACATTTATATTGTCATGGAGATAGCAATTCTAGCCTTTGACAATATAGTGTTAGGCGTTTACTTATTATTAGACTGAATCATATTCTGAGACAAATTGACCAGGTTTAAGATGAAATCGGATTCAGTTCGATTGCGCCTATTCAGAATTATTAGCTTATTTGGAATATCAGTATCATAGACAAGGCATATCGCATTAATAATGATTTAATTTCTTAGAATAATATATGTATTGGTGTTAATATTTCTCTCATACTTTCAGTTAACAGACTATTAATTAAATAAATTATCAATTGCATTTGTGATTGTTTTGGGTGTATAGTATTATGTGTATACTGAATTCCAGTGGCTGAGTAGTAGCGTACTACGCTTCCCCGTCACAAGTCCGGGGTTCAAATCCCGGGCTAAGCAAGGTTGACTCAGCCTTTCATCCCTACAGTAGGTCGATAAATGCGTACCAAGCTTGCTTGGGAATTAAACACTGGGGGGTTTCGCGTCAACCTGAGCACCTGACTGAGACATCTGCTCATGCATCTCAGTGCTCAAGGTCACGAAAACTGAGATGGGCACAGTAGGCCTTGGCTCTTTGGATTGTTGCACCACTGCGTTTAATTTAGTTATTTATGTCTGCTACTCCTACTTTCAGGTTGGGCTCGGATCATGATACTACTTTTGCATAATCCTCGAAGTTAACCATTCAGAAAAAGCAGCAGTTTGCATTATCATTTTTATTCTAAAACAAAACCATTATCTATGTTCGCAACAATCTTTTGAGAATTTTTTGATTAAATATTTATTAAATATAAGAGAAAAGCGACTCATTCACTCATTTCGAGATCTCGGGTACTATTAGATACACAGAGTTGAGAAGAGATTCGTTAAGAACAGGTCTTATACGTAAATCGACTTCCAAGGGAGTTGAAGGAGGCTTTATAGATTGAAATTCCCGTTTTTAAACCATTGAGAGAAGGAGAGTCACATTAACTCTGCAATATAAAGAGAAGCAAGGCTTTGGAGCGAAGAGGATCCGCTAAAAATGAGTAGCGGAAATCGACTCTCAATGGGGGTTAAATAGATAAAAGAAATTTCCGCTTTTGCACTATTAGACCTACAACCTTTCAAATTTTGTAAGCATGTTTCTTTCTTTAAGTAGAGACCTGTTAAAAATGGGAGTTCTTGAAAGGGGAGGGGGGAGGTTAAGGGGGAATAAAAAATATCATACTTCCGGTTAAGAAATTCAAGCCCTCTCCATTTTAAACCAAGAGATAATGGCTATAAGTGTAAAGGATAGCCCGCGCCATCCATTAATGTGAGAGGGTCAGAAGGAAGATTAGCCATAGTCAATGGAAACTGTATTTATCAACAATTCTCAACAAAGACACAAATTCAACCACCCAATTTAAGAAATGCACTTATTGTTAAATATGGGAGCGATAACGAGGTATACCAGAAGAATTAACAATAAATCGGATAATTTACGTCCAGGTAATACACCTTCTAATTCAAATCATCCGAATCTAATTTAAGCATTAATTGACCAAATTAGCAATCTTAATATTAATCAAATAAGCTACAAAGCGCTCTCGCCTAGCTTCACGTTAATCTATCACTGCCATCCCTCAGCAGTCTAACCTCTATCTCTCTAACTCAAAAGTTTAATCTTTATATACAAGTCTTGATTTGCATAATCCCATCTTCTTCTTTGGAGGAAAGTTTTCATCATAATAATTTTTAAAGACCCATTATTCCCCAAGAGGACTATTAGCAGAAAGAACGCGAATAGACCCGTTACATAAGTATGTTTTTGATTACAATCGAAAGTCTAATACCATAGGACATGAATATAAGTAACTTAAAAACAATATGCAGGGTGATTCACTACCAGACCAAAAAAACTTGCGGGGTGTGTAGGGGGTACAGAGAAGACTCTGGATCCCACAGGAATGCAGGGTTGCAAAGACTGTAGTTGCGATCTATGGTGCAAAGAAGCAGAGAAAATGAACAGAAACAGCAACACATTAATGGGACTGAAAATATTTTACTGAAATGTTGTACTGCAACAGGTGTTCGAAATTACAACCAGAAGTCGTCTGGCAGGCCTGACAATGGCACTGGATGGAATTCCTTACGTTCTTGAAGATTCCTGGCATGTAACATATCCTCCTGGCAACTACAGATATTCGAGTGATGAGATCTTCAACTGAAGGAGCGGGGACCTCATTAGAAAAAATCTTCGTGTGACCAGAACCAGATTCCCAACCTGTTCATGTTTGCAAATGTCGTGTGATATGAAACACGCTTGTTCGAGTAACGTCCCTGGTACAACAGCTAAGTGGCGTGCCCATTACAATCTGCAGCTACATACGCGATCAGCACGTCAAATACGCTTGAATATGAATTCCTCCAACTACCTCGGAAAAAGAATAACAAATTATGACTTCTACTAGGATTAAACCTTCCATTCAGTGTAACCTTTCACAAGACTGCCCAGAAAAATCTTTTGGATCGTAAGGAATTCCATGCAGCGCCGCTGTCGGGCATGACAGACGACTTGGGGTTATAGTTTCGAACACTTGTTGTAGAACAACCTTTAAATAAAATGTTTTATGACCCTTTAATAAGTTGCTGTTTATGTTCTTTTTCTCTGCTTCATTGCTCCATAGCTCGCAACTACTGCATTTTCGACCCCCCCGCATTTCTAAGTGATTCCGAGTTGTCTCTGTACCCCCTACACACCCTGCAAGTTTGTCGATCTGGTTGAGAGTCACCCTTTATAGTCATACTCAACTCAAACTGAGTGGCGCAACAGCCCATAAGGGCCAGGGCTTAAGTTGACCATTGGGCACTGAGGTGCATGAGCAGATGAACCCCCTAAGGGATCCTTTAGGTGGTCAGTCTGAAGCGAGACCCCCGAGTGCTTAAGTCCCCAAGCAAGCTTGTGTGTGTGTGTGTGTGTGGTTCTCATTTATAAACCCACTGCAGTAGGGATGAAAGGTTGAGTCGACTTTGCCCAGCCCGGGAATAGAACTCGGATTTGGGGTGTGGAAACACGATACGCTGCTACCACTCGATCACTGGGACATGTATAGTCAAACAGTATAATGAAATATCCAGCTAAGTGGGAGGGTAACGGTTAGTACGTAAAACAACTTTTTGTTTTATTACTTAACAATACCAAACGATATTTTCAAAGAATAGTGATTTAAAAATGCACATCCGATGAAATTTTCACTTTAAAGTTTTCGTCTTCGAATATGAAACTGAAACTTTCCTCCATCTCAGAACTTCTACCGTTTCCTTTAACATTTACTCCCTCCTCCTAATTCTACTTTTTACGTCCCCCAGAGGAAAGTCATTCGATTATTCCCCAATCCCTCCTGTCACATATTTCTTCCTTACGGCGGCGCAGTTCGAAATTATTGAAGAAACGTGAGCGAGAGGAAACTAAAGTACAGAAGAGGGAAAAAGCGAGGTTATTGTATAAGCATAATGAACTGCGTTTCTCTTGGAACTCGAATTTGATTCGGTTTTGCAGTGATGTCGAATACAGATTGGCCATGTTCCTTTTGTAATTTTATTTTCCACACAATAAAAAGACAGACTAATAAGGAGTTATACGAAAAGGACAAAAATCGGTAGATAACAGTATCAAAGGAGCTGAATGTTTTATTCAAGAAATACGGCTGTAAAAGACATCACAAATAGGTTTCGCATCAAGGAGTTGGTGGATGTTTTCCTGAGTGTTTGGCTATCGTACACATTATAATGGGTGAGCTAGATCGATGTGATCCCGGAACGCCGGATAAGGTTGCTCAACATTGTCCAAATATTCTATTTGGGGAAAACGTGGCAATCTATTCATTGGGGCATTATATTGGGAGAAAATATTAAAAAAGCACGATGATAAGAAAATCGAAAAGCGTGCTGTGTGCGGTCGGGTATTATCCTCTTAAAATGCAAGTACAGAGATGAGTAAAATGAAAAGCAACGCTACGAAGAATAAAAGCTTATAGATTTATGTTCGGGCTGTTAGGGTATAAAGAATGCAAACTAAAGAATCCAAATATCAAGTGAAATGACAGCGCATACCATAACTTTTAGTGGTTCGACAATGTGACGAGAGAGGCGAGTATCTCATCACTGGCCTGAGTGTTTCCAGACATGTCTTAACACGTCATCGGACTCAAATCGAATCGAGACACATCACTGGAAACAATTGTACTCCGGTAAGTGAGATTTCAGGTCGAATGTACCCAGCATTGCTGCAAATTCGCCTGATTCGGCAGTGGTGAGAAGACAATGGTCCACACAATTGTCTCTGTTGACTGAGTAGCCTTTAGATGTGTGAGGTCTTTATAATCATAAGTTTCTCGATCATACTTTGATTCGTTGATAAGGGCAAATCAAGGGACTTTGAGCACCGATCGGATGACCACTTTGTGTTCGCATTTTGTCGTCGTTCGATACATTCTTGATACTTTGTACGAATATGGTTCACACATTCCCATCCAAATCGTTAAAAGGTAGCATAGCTGAGACTCAAATGTCGAACGATCCTGCAATTCGACTACGCAGTCTCCTTTAGTCCAATTGCATATTCACCCTCGCACATGGTGACATCCATACATGTTGTTCATGAATTCATTTGCTATGGATTGATTGGTACAGTTCATTAGGGCTGATGAAACTACATTTTCATGTAAGTTATGTTTTAAACACTTGCGTACCATGTAACCACTAGTGTATGCATGATATACATAAGGCAAAATTCCATTGTAACCTCATGTGGATACATGATTGTTTTAGGTGTACAACCAGGGAGCATCATAAGATAGATTTTCTTTTATCGGGACTGTTCAAAATTACAAAAGTTACGTGTAACAAAAATTTGGAAAAAAATAAGAACATTAAATTTATAAATCTTTGTGAAATGGCTCGAAATGTTCCTTGGTATAAAAAGCTTTTCAAAATGTGTTGCATAAATGTATAGTCATTTTTTTTTAAATTCTACTTCTTCAATAGATAAATCCGTACCGTTGTCAATGTTGTTTTCATTAGTTTCAGGCAAAAATTCTCATTCAGTATTCCTTGCGTTAAAATCCAATGACGATGCCATATTGGAAACAAAAAGTAAAAATAAACAACAAAAATAGTTATACAAACTTCAGAAACAGGAATGAACGGGCGCCTTAGCCAGCGTCTAAAGGAAAAATGAAATGCGTGTCGTAACTTCAAGGATACCAGAAAGCGCAGCACATAGTTATATATATATAACAAGGGGTTATATATATATAACATTGGTTGCCCTCTATTTTATTTACCATACCGATGCTCTGGTCCGGATAAGCTTAAGCTCAGTTAGTCAACCATTGACCGCCGAAAAATATTATCATTTGCATAAATTTCATAAAGTATTTGCATTCGTAATTACTTCCCATTTCGGTAACTCTCTTTCTTTATACGTTATCTTTCAGTTGTAAAGTTTAATATGTTGCTTGCAGTGTAACGGAGAATATTTAAAAAATCATGCATTAAATAATCAAATATACTTTGAAGCAAATAATATTATTTACAATAGGAGTTCTTTTTGTACCCTGTGAGACTTTATGTGTAGTAGTTTTTGTTTCAACTATGCAAAAATGGGCGTTTTTGGAAGGGTGCAGTTTATTTATTTTAAATTTTAATATCCATGTATTTAAAGATAAATAGTGAATGGGCATAATTACTTAAATGTGAGGCAAGATCCGTTATTTTTTGCT
Organism: Trichonephila clavipes; assembly: GCA_019973935.1. NCBI lineage: Eukaryota > Metazoa > Arthropoda > Arachnida > Araneae > Nephilidae > Trichonephila > Trichonephila clavipes. The sequence goes on from BMAU01015609.1 coordinate 9,023, forward strand.
AAATTATTCCATCATGTTAGATAATATATAATTTCTTATACCACGTCTTTCTTCGTTTTTTTGTGCAAGATGTTCCATTTTACTTACGATATTTCTTTTGAAATGATCTCAAGTACATTTATTGAAGATCTAGGATGATTAGTAGTTTAATTTTCTAATTTTCAGTTATAATTATTTATAAAAATTCAAAATGCCCATTATTTTCCCGATTCGGAATTGATGGCGAAGCTCCGTTTGAAGTTATTGTGTCTGAATTTTACTAAAAGTGGCTGGGCTAATTTGGAAATTTCATGTTAAATAATTAAAATATTTGTATGTTCTCATCAGCACGAGCACTCTAGTTAACACTTATAAAAGAAAATGAGTCTATTTTGTGTCATATTTAGAAGTCTAGATTTTCCTCTTAGATGACTTTAAAATCAAGCAAAATTTCCCTCAAAGTAGGGAAGATTGCACAACAAAAAATGATGCTATTAGCATAAGTTTATCCCCCCCCTTTTCGTTCTTTTTTATATTATTCGTTTTTTAAAAAAATACCCCTCGCATTTTTGAAAAAAAAAAATAAAGCCGGCACTTTTAATGGAACACATAAATTTAAGCTGTGTTCATGAAGTTCGAGTTTGACATGTTTCGCCAAAAAAAATAAGCTTAAAACAATGCCATTTAAGTACGAGCTTTGTTTACGGTAAATTTGTTGAAAATTTATCTACCAATTTATCTGTGATATTTTGCGCATATTCTATCTCTTTAATTATATAATACCTATCTATCTTTAATTAATAAATATTATTTATTTCGTACCCAATATCGATTTTGTGTCTGTTTTTTATAATCAGAGTAATTATTTCATAGACAATAGTGAATTTCTTTTTATAGAGAACGTATTAATTTTCACACGGATTACTTGACTATTTTTAAATGCACTTATAATAGGGAATAAAGGAAAATTAAACACTAAATTCTGTATTAGTACAATAGTATTTTAAATAATAATGCAGTTAGTTTTTTCTAATTGTAATGCTAATATCCCCATTCAACATGAAAGATAGTAACTTGATTGAACTAATTCATTGTTTTTTATCGTACTATTTGTACAATAGTTCATTTAACTGTAACAAAGTATTGCATTTAGAGAAAATGCTAATAACACATTTAAATTTACCTTTTAGTATCATTTGTTTCACAGCACTAACAGATGGTCAAAATATTTTAATTTAGTTTATTTCACAGCTTTTTAATTTGAAAATAAATAATAAAAACGAAATTAAAAACCTTCGCCGAAAGATAAGAATAGATTAAGGTATCCGACTATGTTAAAAACTGTAATTTTGGTGAACATATAAATTTTTTTTAATTATTTTTTTATCCAATAAATATTTTAAATCTTTGCATTCTCAAACTGCCTGTATTTTTCTCCTTCTAAATTTGAAAGGATTCCTTACAAATTTAATTGAAGGAATAGTTCACAATGAGTTGGAAATCTTCCTTATTTTTTTAATCTTTCGGATGGATTCTGTTGTATTCAGGTAAATGAAGTAGTTCAAATTTGAGAAGAAAGTGGAAATTCCATAGAAATTTAATGATTTACCGATTTCATATAAAGACCAACAGAGCATTATGACCATCGTATCAGTCGAAGATGATCTTTTATATTTTCATTTCAAATCTAAACTAATTGAGAAAAATTGAAAAAGGAGGAATAATGATGAAACATTGGAATATTTTCTGTTGAGAAACCAAATCAAGCATGAAAAAATTAAACAGCTCTCTCGATTTTGATAGAATAAAAATCCTGAGATGCAAGCTACGCAATTGCTCAATTCGTATGTTTGAAAATAATTAATTTTTTCATGTTCTCTCGAAGAACTGCCAATTCAGTGTGATTTTCAATTTCAGTTTAAATTAAACATGGCAAATCTCCCTCTTTACAATTGAGATGTAATTAGTGTTCATTTAAAATGATTGCTTGTTAATTTTAGAAAGACAGCATCCCTCTATATGAGTTTGAACATAAGAGAGAGAGAGATTTAAATTTTAACATAAAAGCAACGATCGCTTTTCAAGAGATTCAAAAGATTTATTAAGATCCTTTCATGTTTAAAAAATTGCAGAAGCATGAAGATTGATAATGGACTTAATGATGACTCTGGAAGAGATTAAAAAGGTATTGAAAAATTTATACAAGATTTGAATTAAATGAAATCATAATCAAATGGTTGAAATATACTCTATTTCCTTAGAACTTGTAATTTTTGAATTTTTCTTATATTTAATCTAAACTATCATCATTTCTATATTTAGTGTTATTAACCATTTTATTTCAAGGTATCCGGACTTAAAGTATCTAAAAGTTATGGCTTATTCTTACGGAACTACCCATCAAAATGAAATAAACGTGGTTTGAAAAAAACCTTCGAGATTTTTTTGGGTATAGTCCGATCGGCCGCACATGTGTGCCATCTTCGGCAATCACAGACGTAAACCTGTTACACCGACTTCATTAGTAAAGATGTGGACACTATAGAAAAAGGTACAGTGCGTACTTTGGTTAATGGAATTTAAACCAGTCACCTGTGTACAGCGACGTGTTCGAACAGAATGGAATGTCCATACCGGCTTGCCTAATAGACTTATCAGGACTCCTACAAAATAAATCACGCCCACGATCAACAGTGTCTTCTATCACGAAAACTCAAAGATATTTGCCAGTTTGAGGTACCAAAGTTCCCATCTCCTTTAAAGTTATTTCCCATTGGTGGATATCTTTTGATGTCGGAGAATCGACACTCCATTCTGTTTGAACACGTCACTGTACACGCGTGACTGATTTAAATTCTGTTAACCAAAGTGCGTCCTGAACCTTTTGCTGTGGCGTCCACATCTTTAACAAGTTTATCGTCTGCGAATACCGAATAATGCGTTCACGTGCGACCGATTGGACTGAATCCAAAAAATCTCGGCGGGGTTTTCAATCCACAGATGAACAGTTTATTACATTCTGATGGGTAGTTCCGTAATAATACTCCGTAATTTTTGGATACTTTAAGCCCAGACACCCTGTACTTGATACCATGTAAGTTATTGTCACGTGAATGAAGGCTTTACGTAAATTAGTTTTACTTCTCTATACACAGAACAGTTACTGGAATTAATTTTCAGTAGTTTATTAAAGGCTACCATATAAAGCTGGATAATTGGATACGTTGGTTTTACAACATTCACAGAAGCATTTTAAAAACACCACGCAAATACTAAATTCAATATTTTTTTCTGTTAAGTTTTTATTTAAACTGTGACGGATCTATACGCGTTCCATCAATTAATCCTCTTGGAAAATCTTTGGGCTATCAATTTGCGTTATTCACAACTAACCCTTCGGAAGAAGAGAATCATGATATTTAAATTAACTTACTATATATAAGCGAGGTTTTGTAGCTTGAAGGGAGAGTAGGAGAGAAGATATACTCGAATCAGGCGAGATTGCAACTGAAGGTATAACATTAGAATTATTGTGGTTTGAAACTTAGTAGGAGGAAACTTTAAAGTGACGATTGCTCACTAAGATTGAATTGATATTAGATTAAATTGGATGATAGGTAAGATCCTTTATTAAGGTAAGGTCAGGTTTGATAGTCTCTTAATCGTTCGCGTTTTACCGTCGTTGTTCCACTTTCACGGTTAGCATTGAGACATTCTCTTACTATTATTAGCTGAAATTGAGTCTGTTCTTTGTTTGGTAAATAAATAGATTAATTGGATCATGTCGAGTGTTTTTTCCCTACCTCCCACACATTTAGGTGCCCGAGAGAGAGGTACAAGCCTTTCACAAGATTGTTCCTGGAAGTCTTATGTATACTTACCCTATACCTTATTTTAAGTAACACGAGGGCTATTGGCGACGGACCTCGTAATTTTGAGCCGTAGACAAGCGACGAAGAGGATACCTGAGCTGACACTCCTCTCCTAACTTCCACACCACACCAAATGCAGGGATTTGAATCTAGACAGATTTAACGTGTATCAGACTATCTACATCAGAAGTGTCAAACTTGCGGCCCCGCATGTGGCCTACAACAGACATTTTTGCGGTCCGGCCAATATATCGGCACACAATAATGTATAATAAAATTAAAAAATTCTCCCGAAGTAGGGAAGATAGTAGCGTGGGACGTAAACAATAAACTTTTCTTGTTCTTTTATATATGTTTATTATAAAATGTTATTCGAAATGAACTTACATTTCTATGAATGTTGATTTTTTTTTGCAGCTCACCTAAAGTTAAACCTTATTTGTTTGGCCTAAGTTAGGCTTTGAGTTTGACACCTTTGATCTACATGATGCGGTTTTCATTGGCACTAGGACATAGACATCTAAGGATATATAATTAGGGATTGCAATATCGAACCAAAAGTTCAATACTGGTATTCGGTATTTTTTAGATCTTAATATATATACCTGGATATCGGTTTTAATACTGGTACTAGAAATCCTAGAAAAAGAAAGAAAACACAGGTGTTTCTTTGTTTTATTTGCCAGTTTTATTAGAGTGTGTAAATATCACAAAAAATAATTATGGCAGTGGATGGAGGGCGCGTGTACTTCCTCCATTCATTTTAATAACTCATGAACATTTTTACATTGTGCCACAATATTCTTTTCATCCTATATATAATGAAACCAAACCGCAATATTATCAACTAATCCTAATATATATTATAAACGTGAAAGTTTGTGAGGATGTTTGGGAGTCTTTCACGCATAAACAACTGAATGGATTTTAATGAAACATTACAAAAGTATAGCTTATACATCAGAATAACACATAGGCTATAATTTATACATATTGTGTGAAGTGTCCAAAATATAACAATAATTGTCAAGTAAATAGAAAAAATTCTGCCATCTGCAAAAAAGCGCCCGCGACAGCAAATATCTATCTTTTATGTGTGAAGTTAACCTTTGAATTTTGTATTGTCTACGCCGGGAACTGCGAAAGTTTGAACAGGCAGAGTCTGAGGCTCATTACAATTTTAATATAAAAAATATAACAGAAAGTAATATTAACGTGTTACACTTCCAGATATAAATTATTTATACTATTTTAATCGAAAAAATAACATTGTTTATTTGCTTATGATTTTAGAAAAGTTCGAGTATGTTACGTTCGCCAATTTTTAAATCTTAATATTTACGGACTGCGCAATATTAATTGAAGTAAAAATTCGCTGAAATTCTAAAGACAAAACACAGACAATTATTCTATAAAAATCCTTGCAAAAACGAATACGTCTCGAATCAGTCGATCTGAGAAAGAATGCATTTTGAACGAAGATTGATTTACGCCGTTTTTCAGAAAAAGCTTCTCACTGTTTTTTAAATCGTGCTATATAGTTTTCAGTGATGGTAATTTAAGGTCGCTTACACAGAATTCGAAGATTCGGTGTACTTTTCAATTTACACAACGTGAGAAAAAGCGATATTTGATAGTTTGAATGACGTTAGTGAAATTATTTTGTAAGTTAAATATTAACAGAAAGAAAGAGGTCCTCACACTCAATAAATGTCTTAAATTCAACGTAAGATCGATTCTCCCATTTGAATACAAAGTTGTAATAATAGTTTCCATTAAGAAAGGCGATAATTTAAAATTTAAATGCTATTTATAGTGGATAAAAAATATTAAAACAAATTTACAGTTCAAAAGATAATATCGAAATACAAAACAAACTTAGTTGAAAAAGGCCAACTGTAGGACACCCATTTCACTCAACTTGAAGAACGGTGGATAGTTAGGGGGGGAATATTATAAACCTATAACAAAACTACAGTAAAATTGATACTGGATGTATATCGAAGGTTTTACAAGTCTGTCAATGCATAATTCTAAACCTTTCAAGAAAGTGTAATAAGTATCATAATAATTAGTAAAAAAGGTAGTTTTAATATTTTTCAAAAAAAAGAAGACAAAGTAACATTTTTATTCAACTGATTACTTAAATAAATTTTAATTCTTTATAGTATTTTATTTTTTAAAATATACTCAAATTTTAAATATTTAATAACTACTTATCAAATTCAAAGTTTTTATAACTTCTTCATTTATAAAAATAATTGCATGAAAATTTTTTTCCGTTTGTCGAACATTTCAAAAAATGCTCACAATTTTAATTCAACATTTAATACAGTTGTGAAACTTTGTAATTATAAAAATTTCTACTTTTCTGAACATACAACTATTTTTAAAAAAGGTACATTTTCGTTTTCGGGTCCTAAAAAGTTGCAAAGTGAGTGAGTGAATATTAAGGTCCCACTGTTCACTTACTCAAGAGATATCATAGCGAAAGGGGAATTTTCATGACAATGTGTTATGCATTTAAAAATGTTCAAGCAACGTCGGGGGAATAAATCTGTCTGACAGAAAAGAAGCAAAAAAATTTCGAAACGGGGAATTTTAAGTTATACACTCGGAATAAGGCCGAGCAACGCCGGGAGGGGGCGAAAGTCATTTTGAAAAAGAATATTAGAAGTGCTGATTTTATGAAGGAAAGGGAAATTTTTTATAAAAGTAGAGATAGCCCGAGCAACACTAGGCCATGCAGCTAGTTCTTTATAATCTTTAAAGTTAATCATATCATTATTATGGGTTATTATTTATAAGTATATGTATATGGATCTGAAAAATATTTTTTGAACCATAAGATATGATATGCAAATACAATGTGAATAACAAACTCACCAATTAAAAAAATATCTAAAAATATTACACACTTTCTTCACAACTACAACCTTGTTTTCACAGATACGAATATCAGACTACGAATCCTGCACGTGTGCAATATCACTGTGAGCTTTAGTAGATTTGGTTCGTCTTCTCTCTCTCTCTTGGATGTATCCCATATTTTTTCACTTCTTTTTATTGTACGATGTAACTTTATATTCGCACTTTAATTACTTTTGCCCGTTAGGAGACATAAAAACAAAAATGTATACTATTTTGCTATGTTGGCTATTCTTGAACATATAGTGGAGACACTTTAAAAAAATTCCTAGTAAATACCGAAAAAACGGTATTTAAACTTGTGAATACTGGTATTATAAAATTGCAGAAATGGCTCAAAATACCGGTATTCGATATTGCAATCCCTATACATAATCTACAGAAAATAGAATTCAGGCTTGGAATAATGTCTTAAATTAAATAATTACCATTTTTCACATGATAAAAGAGATTTTTGAAGTACTTCTCAGGAACGCCTTGTTATATAAGAGTTCTATTCCAGACCGTAATTATCATGAATCTGAGATAGGTTGCGAATGACACCCTTCTCGGTCGAATAACATTTAGAGATAAATTATGCCCACCACCGATTGTTTATTAATTGAGTTTATTGTTGTGGGTGAGAGATGATTCAATTTTTTTAGCTGAGCGTTGCGAGAAAAATAGAAAATCGATTCGGGGACGACTTGATTGTTTTATTTTCTACCTTGATTTATGATGCTTGTTTGGAGGTTACGACTTTTGCGTTGTTTTTAGTGGTGTAGTTTTGTACGAAAGTGTGTTAAAGACAGTTTTTGTTTGGAAGGACAAATGATGTGTTTGTTTTGCGATGGTACGTAGGAAACGAGACAGAGAATACTGTAAAATAGACTGGAACTTTTAGGGTTATTTATTTGTTAAAACAGAGTTTGTTTGTTTTTTCGACGGTACATGCATACAAAAAGCGTAAATAAACAAAAAGTACTGGAAGATTGTCTTCATAATTTGTTTTATTAATCCCATAAACTGATTTATTGTCAAGGATTGAATAGATATATAGTTCAGGTACAATTAATTCATTGGGAGGGAAATTTTTAAAAGCATTTATTTTTCTGATATAGCACGTAATTATTTTTTTTAACTGCAAAATAACAATTTCTTGAAATTCTTATTTTATATAAACTTTACTGTTCAGAATTTTTCGACTTTCAAGTCTCTCATTAAGCATACTTATAAAAATAAAATAATTGTAGAATAATGGAAAAAATAGAATTAACAAAATAAGTTTTGATTTAATGATTTGAAATGTATTAAATGTATTGCTAATATTTTTATTATATTATGAATTGAAAGTAATCGTAGAATAATTGAGATGGTAGCATCATTTTACCAATTTATATTCCAATTTTAACATTAGAAATACCGCCAAGCCGGTATGGTGAATATGATCCTCGGCTTGTAACAGAGTGGGTTCGTGTTCTAATCCCGAGTAAGGCTTGGTTGTATTTTCTTCCGGAAAAGAAGTCGGACTTTCGCCTGTAATGGATTCCCGTCTCGAATGGAAAGCAGCGCTCCCCTTTTTGTTACATGCTGGGGTCACCATCTGTAATAGATGTCTATATTCTTCTGTTTGTTTTGTATGTTTACGTTCATCCACTTGTTTTTCCCATGTATCCCAGAATAAAAACACACGGCAACAACATTAGAAATTTATTTAGAAAATAAAATTATGTAACAGTAACTGTTTATGTTACTTTACTTCAAAATAATTTATTAAACTCATGCATTATTAGCAATTATGAAAAATATGTACTTTGTAAAAATAACCTTATGCACTTATCATGTTATGCTTGTACATGATTTTTAAAAAATTCTCTAAAACTCTCAAAGTCACAAAATTGCGAAATTTATGAAAAATAAGTTAGATAGTTTTCAAAATACTTGAAAACTGGTTTGTTTTCTTCCATAATAGGATTCACAATGCCTGAAGGATATTTCAAAATTTCAGAAGAAAAATTTTAATTACATACATTGTACCATAGTTTGAATCCCAGTTATTAGTTGCTGAAAATCCAATGTAAATAATATTCCTAATTATATAAAATAAATGATCACTGAGGATTTAAGAGTCCTGTGATTCATTAATTTACTGAAATCGCGTCAGCTTAATGGTTAACGCTTGGGAGATAAGGCTTAAGGCTTCGTCGAAAGGTCATCTTGAATTCTTGAAAGTAAAGTTAATCATACGGAGATTCTAATTACCGTCTTAGATCCAGACTTTTCTATTGATTTAAATGCTGTGTTGGGTATATCAGTGAGAAAAGAACACGAGGAGAAGGTTCCTACTCTTTTAAAATAAAATACATTGAGTGCAAATAAAAAAATATACTAAATTGAAGAACAAATATAAATTTTAAAAAATTGCATTAATCATCACAAACTTGAATTACATATTTGCACTTAAAATGCGCGTGGCGAACCATTTTCTATTTAAAACAGGTTATGAAATTCGTTTTGAATCGTATGTGTACTAAAATATCAGAATTAATGTTTATAACGAATGCGAGTGAGTGAGTGAATATTAACGTCGCACTGTTCAGCTACACGAGGGCTTTTGGGGACGGACCACGTAATTTTGAACCATGGTCAAGTGACGTGAACGACACCTGAGCTGGCACCCACTCTCCTAACTAACACACCACCCCACACTAACGGGAGGACGTTTCAGCTCTCGACAGATTTAATGTGCATCACTGCCCAGCACGGCGGGTCTTTGGTGGTACTGGGCTCGTGCTCATGACATGCCTGCCATGATTCGATATCTTGACCACTGGGCTACCGCAGCCCATGCTTTTAACGAAAATTTTATGGAAAGTATGTCAGTGGGAAGAAAAATTTCCGATTTCAGAAAAGTCTCAAAAAGTTATTTTGTTGCTAGTATAAATTGCAACTGGATAAAACAAATGAACTGTAGTTTTCCTACATGTTCACATATTTTTATTTAAAATTAAATGACTAACATCATATTTTCGTATTAATTGGAGTTTTAATTGATTAATTTACAAGTTAACTTATTATTATAAAAACGAATACACCACACACAAATTCCCTCTACGTTATGCCTGGATACGCAATGCACATCACTGGAAAAGACTTATTTTTTTGACAGTATATACATACGTAAAATCCTCCACACACTATCCAAAAGAGTTTTTCTTGTTAGCACAGCTTTGGGCTATTTTTATATATCACATAGAATTTTTCAGAAGAATAACTTAAATTTAATCAATATTATTCATTTAATCTCTGTCTCTTTTTCATTATCTTTCATCCAGTAACGTTAGGACTTTCCCGACCATTTCATGCTAAGCGCTCTCTTCACATATGTTCTTCCACTCTAGAGCTCTCAACTAATCAGAAATGCTTCTCTCGCTGTCAGATAACTCCACGCTCTCAGAAGTTACTATCCATTTTCATCAGAATGGAATGTTTCCGAATGAAAGCATTATCCTCATTGTCATAGTCACGGTCTTTCATTATATATTTCTCAGTTCCTTGTAGCCGTGGTAGCCTAGAAATCAAGATAACTGACTCGTGGTCAGCATGCCATGAGTTCGATCCTAGTATCACTGAAGACACGCCGTTTAGAGAAGCAATGCACGTTAAATCTGTCGAGAGCTCAAATGGCCTCCCGTTGCTGTGGTGTGGAAAAGAAGAGAAGAGAGTGCCAGCTTCATGTGTCGTCCATATCACTTTAAATAACAAAATTACGAGGTCCGTCGTCAAAAGCCCACGTGTGCTTGAACAGTGCGACTTAAGTATTCACTCACTCATTTTCAGTTTCTTACATAAATAAATATGTTCTACATTCTTACAAAAATTAAATGTATTTTCTCTTGGAGAAAATTTTAACCTTATATCCGCATTTCTAAAATCCTTCCGTTGACGTGATGTGGAACTTTCAGAATGGGCATGTGTGTGTAAGGGGGAGGGGTAACTTAAGTATCGTCTTCTTTACCCGATCGTGATACAAAGTTATGAGGTCCGTCGCCAATAATTCACGTGTTGCTTCACAGGTGCGACATAAATCTAATCAAATCGCATTGGTCAGAGTGAATCGCATTTGTTAGAGTTTTGAAACAAAGTGATGTAATTCCGAAAATTAAATCAATATAAATTCTTGAAAAGTTACCAAGAATAATTTGGTGAAATTATAATTATAAATTAGGATTGTGAGTAATAATTACCATTGATTTTTAAGGGTAACTGAGAGTTGGTTGCGTGAAATAAAATGATTAAGCTATCATTTTGATATAACGGCGGCAATAGGCTCAATTCATGTGACGTCATAGTCACATGATAGTGAAAACCACGTGATTCTAGCCAATTAATTCAAAAACTCATGCGACGTGATAGTCACACAATAAAAACTATCTTGTGTTTCCAGCTAATCAATTCACGCGGTTCGGTGTTGCCAAGTTTTGCTCTTTGCAGAAACTTTCTCTTAAAAAGTACATATGTATACAAAATGCATTTATTTAAAGTATATAAACATAAAATACGATTTTTTTTTAATTTTAAAAAATCCTTCCGAAGAATTTTTTCCCTAACATTTGAACATCTTTACCCAAATATTAAATTTGAAGTTTCATCTAAGTTTTACAACTTGAACAACAAGAACATTTAGTTAATGTTTGCTTTGATTTCAATGGAGAACACGTGTTTGTCCTTATCATGTGACGTCATGAATTGAGCCCATTGGAAATCAATTTACGGACTTGTTATTTTTATTCCTATACTTGATTTATGTTGTTGGGTCTACCTTTCAATAGGTTTTGACTGTGGACTATTGCACAGCGATGACGTAGAAACAAAGGTTTTCGCTAGAGCCCCATCAAGTTTTTTTTTCTTTGAGGGAAGGAAGGAAGGAAATAAAGCAGATGTGGGGAAATAACCTCATAAATATTTATCCGACTACAACTTTTCAAACGACAAATGACTTACAAAAATAAAATAAAGAAAAAGACGAAGAGCTTCTCGTTTTGTCATTTACTGTACGAAGAAATAATCAATTTAATCGATTAAATAACTTAATGTTATTTTATTTCCCACGAAATAAATAACCTATTATTTATAAAAGGAAAAAACAAATAATATATTCATGCAGAAAAATACTAATGGGTACCATCCCACTGTGGTCTTTGGGGTAATGAGAGGGCAGACTTTTTGGCAAAAAAAAAGAGGGAACGGGTATCCTTCAGAACTTTCGCAGAGACCTGACACTTCATTCTGCCAAACTGGAAATTAAAAGGATTTTTAGGGAATCATTTCGCCTTACAGCTTCTCGTGTTGCTCGTGATAAGCCTTGGAGTACACTATGTAAAAAATCCCACGGTATTCCAAGTTCTCCTCGTTCTGCTGCTGTGGCTAAATTTAGACTTTTAACCGGACATGACTGCCTTTGTGCTCATCTGTTTCGTTTTAATTTAGTGACTTCACCTATCTGCGTTTTGTGTGACACTGGACAAGACATGACTGCCGCTCATTTGGACGAGTGCTCTGCACTGAATGATCTTAACTGCATTGTAAAGGTATTGGAGAGCCCGTTGCCTAATGACCTGATGGTCAATGGCCTGGCATTTGTAAAATAATAAATGCAGAAATATACTAATGCAAACTTCGGGGAACATGTTCTATTTCTCAGACAAAAAAGAACTGTGCATGGAAACATGGTTTGAAAACAAGGGGAAAAAAACCTTTTCAATAATTCTGAGGGAGCCTTGGCGACAAATTTGGTCATCAAATATCACTAAGTCGCCAAACTTGGCGATAAGAATAGATGTCCCTAGAAAAACCTAGAAAAATCATAAGTGATTATTTAACGAAAAAACTTAGGAAGCTTCTACAAAATTTTTCCCAGCCTATAAAAGAACGATGCAGAAAAACAACATTGAAGTCAAAAATCTGAAAGTGATTATATATTTCATTTGCCTTATGAGATAATATGACTGCAGGTTAAAACTGTTGAGTTCTGTATTTGTGTGACTTTTGAATGTCTGCTATTGTGATTTACACGTGTATGTTTAATATTTCCCTTTAGAAGAAAATTTCCTATATTTATTTGAGAGTTCCAGAATAAATTATAATTTACTCCGATAGAATCTACTTCGCAATTTCTGGGTTAGTTCTTATATTTGAAAGATGTTCAACCTAACAATATTAATACTGTGTAGAACATTATACTTTTGATCATAATTTACATTAGCAGTAAGTATAAGAAAACACATGTGTTCAGTGTACGTATGTAAATGTAGAGCGCCCTCTAGCGCTCAGAGTGTCTAACGAATCTGTGTAACCTCTGACTCCATCGAGTAAGGAGTCAAATCGAGCGAGCTGAGCAACAAGTAATAAAAACTACAGTCCACTTACTGAGAGAGACTTTTCTTTATGAGTTTTACTTGTGTACCCAACATTTTGGTCCGTCTCAACCAGAGCGACCTATGCATTGAAAATACGAGGTATGTGCTGTAGTTTTTTGACTTTTCGTTAAAAAATCGAACTTTAAACTTTAACGATGTTTAAAGGAGCAAAAAAAAGAAGACTTGAGGCGAATCGCTTCTGAATTAGAGTTGTGTGTGAGTGATAAATTAACTGTTTTAGACTTCATGGATCTTATAAAAAACTGTGATAGATACAAAAACGATCCTGATTCAGTGCATGAGTTAGCAAATTTAATTATCGAAGAAAGGAAGTATGACGAAAGTCAACAATTAGAGCTAGAAAAAATTAGAGAAAAGTCTAAGCTTGATTTAGAGATAGCGAGAATACGAGCAAATGATAAAGACAATAATACTGAAGTTAATTGTAATGATTCCTTTTCTGTGGATTCTTTAATTAAAAGTATCCGCACACTTACAGTGAAAATTCCCGACAAACCTGAGGGATGGAGTTTCTTTTTTTTATCATTAGAACGTGCATTTGCAGCCAAAAGTGTTACTGATAAATTTAAGCCTGAGATTTTGTTAAATTTATTAGGAGAAAAAGCTGCAAATATCATTATATATCTGAACGATGAGGATCTTAAAAATTATGATAAAATAAAGTCCATAATACTCCAAGAATTTGAGCCAACTCCTCAATCGTGTTTAGAGAATTTTAAGAAAGCAACACGGCAAAATTGTGAATCCCATGTCCAGTTTGCTAGTAGATTAACAACAAATTGGGAATACTATTTAAAATTGAGAAATGTTTCAAATTTCGAGGTATTAAAACAATTAATAGTTTCAGACAAAATATTTAGTACTTTAGATAAAGAAACCGCATCGCATATTAGTGTCAGACAAGCAGATAAATGGTTTGATCCTTTAACGTTGGGAAAAGAAATTGATTTATTTTATTCATCGCGAGGAAAACCACTGAGTGAGAATATTAATTATTGTCGCAAAAATCAAAATTCTAAAAATATGTCTAGAGTATTTTTCTCAGATGTCAAGGGAAAAAATGTGTTTTGTGTCAATCTGATAGTCATTTTTTAAATAAATGTCCTCAATATAAGCAATTATCAGTAAATAAACGGGTAGAACTTGTTAAAAATAATTCCTTGTGTTTTAATTGTTTAAATTTGCATAGAGTCAAGTTTTGTAAATCTAAAGTTCTTTGTAAATGCTGCAAAAAAAAGCATCATTCTTCCTTGTGTTTCTCTGGAGACCTAAATTTTACGAGTGAAAGGGTCATTCAACCTTCTTCATTGGGGGGCAGAAAGAGCCGGAAACAGAGGAATCCTGCCGACTTCGTTTCCAGAGGAATGGATTCTCTAAAACTTAAAACCTGTGAGTTGTGGTGGAATGGTCCTAAATTTCTGATGAGCAACCAGTACCCACAACGACAAATTCCTGTTGCAGTGATCAAGGATCCAGGTGAACTTAAAAACTGTAGTGACTTTTCTAACTTTTTTCTTGATTCTGCTACTAACTCTTTTGTAAATAATTTACTTAACCTTAGCAATGACTATTTTAAAATTATTCGTGTCTTAAGTTTTATTTGTAGATTTGTTTATAATTGTAAGAGCAAAGAGAGCAAAAGAATTGGGCCTCTAGATTTAGGAGAATTAAAAAAGGCTGAACAGCTTTTATTGAAATTAGTACAAAAGGAAGAGTTTAAAGTAGAGATGAATGGTATTCAAAATTCTGCCATGGTACCTTCCAACAGTCGAGTAAAAACACTCAATCCATTTATTGATAGTGAAGGGATTTTGAGAGTTGGAGGTCGATTGAGAAATAGTGATATTAATTATAACCAGAAATTTCCAATTCTTTTGCCTTCGAAACATAAATTGACTTATTTAATAGTTGAGTATTTTCATAAAAAGTTTTTACATAGTGGTCCACAATCCTTGTTATATCAGATCAGGCAAAATTTTTGGATATTGAATGGCCGTAATATTTGTAGAAAAGTTGTTCATAATTGTGTAATTTGTTGTAAGGCCAATCCTACTTGCACTGATCAAATAATGGCTGACTTGCCAAAGGATAGAGTTATCAAAAACTATCCATTCAATGTGTCAGGTGTGGACTTCTGTGGCCCCTTTTACATTAAGTATAAAGGGCAGAGAAAAGGTGTATATAACAAAATCTATGTTTGTATATTTATATGTTTTGTTTCTAAAGCTGTGCACTTAGATATTGTGACTGATTTAACCTCTAATGCATTTATTGCTACACTTAAGCGTTTTATATTTAGAAGAGGTAAATGTGCTAAGTTGTATTCTGATAATGCAACAAATTTTGTGGGTGCAAATATAGAACTTAAAAAAATGTTTAATTTGGTGTGTAAACCTGATGAGGCACTTGCAAGTTATATGGCTTCTGAAGGAATAGATTGGAAATTCCTCCCCCCTAGAGCCCCAAATTTTGGAGGTCTCTGGGAGGCAGGCGTTAAATCTTTTAAGTTCTATTTAAAGAGAGTAGTAGGTAACATTAGATTAACATATGAAGAGTTTCTGACCGTGATTATCCAAATAGAGGGGATGTTAAATTCTCGTCCTCTTGTCCCATTATCTTCTGACTTAGATGATTTAAATGTATTGACTCCTTCTCATCTTTTGATAGGTAGATCAATTACATCAATTGTTGAGCCTGATTTAACTGATTTAAATGAAAATAGGTTGGATAATTGGCAGAAAATTACAAAAATAATTCAATTAATTTGGAAAAGGTGGAGTGTAGACTATTTAAATAGTTTGCAGCAGAGAAATAAGTGGCATTTCGAGAAAAAGAATGCTAAAATTGGAGATATGGTTATAATAAAAGAGGATAATTTACCTTCATGTCAATGGTCATTAGGTAGAATCAACAATATTTATCCAGGAAAGGATTCTAAAGTAAGAGTAGTGGAAGTCAAAACCACTAGAGGTATATTTAAGAGACCCATTTCGAAACTGTGCATTCTACCAATTGAAACAGTGTGTGTGTGAAGTAGCATATATAACCCTTCAGATAGTAATGTTTGTGTGTAGAATAGTAATTTTTTTTAAAATTCTGTGTGATTTATCAATTGCTTTATACATTGTCTTCATTTGTATGTTGTTTTGTTTGTATTTTGAAGTATTGTATTTCTGTGTGTTATCTTTATGATTATGTTCTGTGTAAATCTTGCATGTTGAAAAACATTGCAAGGCCGGGCGGCATGTTCAGTGTACGTATGTAAATGTAGAGCGCCCTCTAGCGCTCAGAGTGTCTAACGAATCTGTGTAACCTCTGACTCCATCGAGTAAGGAGTCAAATCGAGCGAGCTGAGCAACAAGTAATAAAAACTACAGTCCACTTACTGAGAGAGACTTTTCTTTATGAGTTTTACTTGTGTACCCAACAACATGTAAAATGAATGTGGAACAAATGTAATATAATAAACCTATACTCTTTCAATTATATATTTTTAAATTTTCAATTAATTTATCAAGACATAATTAAAAAGAATTTTAACTAAAAAAACAAATGTTAACATCACTCCGAATCCTTAAGTTCAAGTAACTTAAGGTTAAAGTGTTTCAAGATATCAACTGAAACTGAATATGGCAACCGTAGTTGTCTTCTTTATGGTTAATTGAGGAGTACATTTGGGCTATGAGATTACATTTATCAAATTTCACCACCATACTGCATAGTTAATTCCTGTTAAAGTAAAAAGAGCCCTTTATTTTTCTGTATAATGATCGTTGGTTTTCAAAATTTGGAATCCCTTTTAGCTGAGAAACACCTAAGAGCTACAAGAGCGGTCTTCGAACCAAATTAAGTTGAATTAAGGAAATTTACTATTTTTTGCTATATATATATATATATATATATATATATATATATATATATATGCAGGATTTTCCCTTTGAAACATTTTGTTAAAAGGTTGAGTCATATCCTTTTCAGAGGACCATTAATGTCAATTTTGTTTATTACTACATTCCGAATCAGCGCCGTCTAGTAAGCTTTCGTAGCTCCGGCTTGAATAATTTTTCGGCAGAAACCACCGCCGGTACAACACGTCACGTCTTTAGCGCATTTCGCGCCCTGCGCGATACCAGTCCTAACGTTCAAGCATGAGAAAGGTAATTAATTTCCCCGTCTTCTAAAGGTATAACTCAACTTTCAATTAACCTAATTCCTGCATGTCTTTCTCTTTGTAAATATCCCCTTTTGTAAATATTTCCCTTTAACTTTAAATAAATTCTTTTTTACTTAAATGAAGTATCTGTGTTTAAATGACTTTGATTCACACAATTAATTCATCACTCACCCTTAAATACTTACCCCTAGACAACCACCTCGCCAATCTAAAATCCCGCCTTCTGAAAAGTTTGATTTTTATTCGAAGATTTTATTCGGACTCCCCCCCACACGCACGCACGCACACACGCACACACACACACACACATATAAATACATCAAATAAGTCAATAGGCTAAATCAGCGTTTCTTAAAATGTGAGGCGCGAGTAGATCAAAAATTCGAAAATAAAAAAAAGTAATATAATTATATCAATTTGCTGAAAGGAAGCAAAACAAAATACATTCTGACACATTCAAAAATATAATACGTATTCAAACTGATATAAGATACTTATAAATGCATCAGTAAGGTAAAAAGTGTTTGTTAAATTAAAAACAAATTCATTAATTACTAGTGATTTACATGGGTTTGTCACGTACAAAACTATTTACAAAATTTAATACTCATCTTGATAATTTGTGTAGTTTATAATTAAAGTTGCATTGTTGCTTTTGCGTCGAAATATATTATTACAGCTTTTAATTCATAGTTGTATCATGAGAGGGTTGCGATGAAAGTTATGTCTCAAAATTGGGTCGCAAATATTGAAAGTTTGAGAAGCACACTGGGCTAAATTCATGACAGTCACATGACAAATGTAATCGCGTGTTCTGAGTTAAATTCAAAGCTAACATTAGATATGTACTTGCTATTCTACTTGTAAAATTTAGATAAAATTTTAAATATGATAACTGGGCATTGATGTTCAAATATTAAGATTCATCAAAACCTTTTTCAAAATTAAAGAATTTCTTATATTACACTTATATTTTTTTAAATAAAATGCATTTTGTTTACCTGTGTATGTTATTATTGTTGACAAATATGTACTTTTTAAAAGAACGTTCATGTAAATTTGAAAAGATGGTAACAGTGAAGTGACAGAATTGATTAGTTGGAAACACACCTGATTACATTTTGCATGTGACCATGACGTCATATGAATTTAAGGACTAATTGGCTGGAACATGGGATTGCACTTACTATGTGACAATGACGTCACGTGAATTTAGCGCATTAAAGACGGGAAATTCTCATTTGTTAAAAATCATATTATTTAAATGCTTCTTAAGAACTTTATATCTTTCCGAAAGAGTTGAAAATTAATTACAAAGGATGAAAACTAGTCGATCGCTTTTACAGCAAAAATTCTGGTAACAAATAAGAAGAAAGCTCTCGATTTTCGTCATCGAAGGAAAACTATGTAATCGACGAGTTTTCGTTAATAAAACGCCCTTTTTCACTCCTCCGAAATAGGAACAAACACTGCCTGTAAATTAAAACGCGTTCAATCAAATACGAGAAGTAACATATAAACATGTAACAAGTCATGTAAAAATTAAAACAGTTTATTTTGAGAAATAACCATTGAGATGGAGACATTTTCTATGCTTTGTGAATTCATTAAATTAGTAGAAACGAAATAACCTATAGCACGATTTATCTTATCATAGGAAAATTGAATGAATTCTAAGATAAGTAATTATACAGTAAGACCCCGCGCTTAACGCGGGGTTTACGTTCCATCGAAGTAGAGCGTAATATGAAACAGCGTTAAACGAGGATATCTCATCATGTAAATAATGGGGTTAGGGAAGATAGGTAGAAAATTGGTCAGGTACTTTACCATTAAACTTATTAATTATGTTTTTTATAACAATAAAACAAAAATTTATTTCCTACTAATATAGAAATATAATAAACGAATATACATAGAAAAATAAATAAAATTTTAAGTCTTGGTTTAATGGCATATTGCGTTCAATTTCGTCGTCAGTCCGTATAGAAAGTCGTTTTTTTCCATGTCCTCTATTTTATTATTTCTAGAACGGGTAATTCTAGTTGCAGAGCTTGTCGTAGTTGCAGTTACCGATGACAGTATTTTTCTTTATTCTTAAGAATGGTCCTTATTGTTGAAGTTGCAAAATTCAATGCAGCACCAATTTGAGATTGACTTTCACCAGTATCTTATCTTCTTAATCACTTGCATTTTAGTTTCAAGTGAAAATGCTTTTTCTTGTTGCTCTATTTTCGTGTTTTTTATTATTACCCATGATAAAAACTAAAAATCATAATATTTGTCACTATAACAATCGTAATATTACATAAATTTATACTTACAATAACGTCAACTAATGTTTGAAACGATAAAAATTCGTATAACACCACAGGAAAGAAGAAACACAGATAAACTGCTTCGGATATCGGAAAGCCTAATGCTACGTGCAATTTTGGGAAATCCCACAATTAAAATAAAAGAGCGTTAAATGGAAATAGCCCTAAGCGGGGTCTTACTGTACTAGTAGAATAAAAGAAAATTTTAAAAAGCAAATATTTTGTGCATATTACTTTCAATTTTTACGAAATTGATTATGAGAGAATCAGAAATTATATAAGATTAAGTATTTTATACCAAAATGAGTGCGAAAAGACTACCATTATTAAAGAATTCTATATATAACTGAGCTTCTTAATTCTAACTACATTTTCCAAACGAAGGCCCTAAACATAATCCCCCCTAGGGGACTACCTTCTTTTCGTAATTACGAGACTCTCGATCCCTAGGTATCCAAGTGATTTTCTCCTTTTCCCTAAGGAGTCCGGTAAACATCGATGTACGAGTATCTAATGTGCCCCTGCGATTTTTCTTTTCCCTGCCTTGTCCTGCTCTATTTTCTTTTTCTATCTAGAATAAACCGAATGTCATTAATCTATATCAAGACGTAGATAGATAATACAAGAGACATTTCTGTACTGAATGCAATTAAGGTGCTATTTATGTGGGTGTCACTTTAGGTGCCCTCTGTGTCACTAGATCATGTTAGGAAATCTGCAGCCAATAACTCTGGTATTTTTTAGTTTAGTTTATTTAGTGCGAAGTTAATAAACAATCAATTATTTAAAAAGCTGCTGAAAATATTAGAAGGGGATATTTTGCGTTCATTATATAAGAGACATATTTACTCAATAAATATCACACTAAACATTTAACCAATATTTAAGTAATACAGGGTTTTCATGCTGTGAGGTGCGCCCCCTAGGGGCCGTAAGCATTTTGAAAAGTCGACAACGAAAGATTATTTTTAACAAGTAATATAAAGAAATTTTAAGTTAATCCTACTTTGACTGGATGAAAAGAAAGTATTTTATTAACGATTGAAAATTTGAATAAGATATATATATATATATATATATATATATATATGTACATAGGGAGAGAGTGAACTAATAGTAGGAATTGAAAAAAGAGCTTGATTTGCCAGCGTTGTTGTAACAATGCAAACCCGGTTTGACAGAAAAACAGGTTTTCGACGCCTACTTTTGTCTTCGTTTTAACAGTTACATTGTTACAACAATAGGGACGAATACAAGTTGGCGTAAACCAGTAAAAACCCAGTAGTTAATTTTATTATATTTTATTAAGTAATTAATATTTGAAACAAACATCATTAACATCAAGTGTCATCCACTACAAGTTTAAAAAATGTATTTGAACTTGTGATTGTATGAATAGAAAGTATTTTATTAACGATTGAAAATTTGAGCAAGATAAATAAATATATAAAGAGAGTGAGCAAATAGAGTAGGAATTGAAAAAAATAATTCATCTAATGAAAATAAATAAACAAAATACATTCCGACATAATAAAAACTAAAATACACATTAACACCGACATCGTAAACTTATAAATGTATCAGTACTGCATATTGTATTTTATTACTAATTTAACAATATTATAAGAACAAGTTTAATAATTAACAGTGATCCCGCGGGCTAGTCATACATAAAATTATATACAAAAATTAACACTTATCTTTATAATTTGTACGGCTTATAATTAATCCCTCAACTGCAGATTAAAAGTTATGCGATTCGTTCCGTATGTCACCATTTTCCACGTAGGCGTACGTATGTAATGGGGGGAGAATAAATAAGCAAGAGGGAGGGGGAGGAATAAATAAGCAAATCCTCTGAAATAGGTAAATTCTTCGTAAACACTGTCTAAGTCTTTTTATTGCATCCCAAAGTCTTCACAATAATTTTATGGATAGCATTGCTCAGAAAATAGTACTTCGGAAAAACGTGTATATACGCCGGGGTCATTTAAAGTTTTGGCTGAGCGAGACGCATGTATACGCCGTTCAAGTCGTATTAGCGACAAAGTATAAGTAAAGAGTGTTTTTTTTCAGGTATAGAAGTTTAAGTTGGCATTACTTTCCAAGATGGCGACCGATTTAACAGCTGTCAAGTGATTTATTCTCAGTTTGGTTTGGCAATTCATCAAAACGATCATCAAGCAAGGCGTAGATTCGTCGAATGGGCTCAAAACGAGATTGCCGTTGTTCCCGATTTTCATAAGCGAATTTTGTTTAGAGATGAAGCGCACTTCTGGTTGAATGGCTACGTCAACAAACAAAACTGCCGCATTTGGAGTGAAGCTAATCCACAAGTGTATGTCGAAACACCGTTACATCCAGAAAAACTGACTGTTTGGTGCGCTTTATGGGCTGGTGGAATCCTTCTTCAAAAACGATGAAGGCCACAACGTTACAATCAATGGTGATCGGTATAGAGCCATGATTACTAACTTTTTCATTCCTGAATTGAACAATCATGATGTCCAGGAGCTGTGGTTCCAACAAGACGGCGCAACATGTCACACAGCTCGTGCCACAATCGATTTATTGAAAGACACGTTTGGTGACCACCTAATTTCACGTTTTGGACCTGTGAATTGGCCTCCAAGATCTTGTGATTTAACACCGCTAGACTTTTTTCTGTGGGGCTATGTAAAGTCATTGGTCTATGCGGATAAGCCACAAACGCTTGACCATTTGGAAGACAACATTCGCCGTGTTGTTGCCGATATACGGCCACAAATGTTGGAAAAAGTCATCGAAAATTGGACGTCCAGATTGGACTACATCCGAGCTAGCCGTGTCAGTCCTATGCCAGAAATCATATTTAAAATGTAATACCACAAGATTATCTTTCGAATAAAAAAAAATTCATGTCAATCGAATAATACATCGTTGTTTTATTGCAATTTAAAGTTCTATACCTCTAAAAAACACCCTTTATTAATGAATTCAATACATTGTTATTGTTTGGAGGGGGGGGATTCGAGCATCTATAGAATTTGTGACTCCGTAATGTTAGTACTCGCATTGGTCAGAATCCATTGATTGACATGCCAATTTAAAATCGATGAGTTCAAAAAAGTCACATTAAACTCCGTGGTTGATCTCAATGACCTTTTGCCACGAACGCCTCGGAGGACATATATGTTGTCAGGGATCTGTCATACGCATCGTACAGCCACATCGGGGACCTTGTGTTGAGAACTAAGCTTGCTCGGAGTGCTATAAGTAAACACACAGACAATACGACGACTTAGTAAACAACACAAACTGTCTGTAAGGCGACAACTGTTGCGGCTTTCCTCTACACTGAAGTATAGAGACATGTATGCCCAGTGACGGAACTGGATTCAGGAATGGAATCACATTCTTTTCAGACGAGTTCTGGTTCCACGTGCAGCAGCATGATGGACGTATCCGAGTTTGCAAACACCCGAAGGAGAGGGCACGTGACCCTTTTACATTCAATATCGTCTTACGAGCCCTGCACCCATTGTGGTGGAAAGGAAAGCGAAATGTTATCTGTCGTTTCCTGAGTTACCTCGACAAAGAAAATGTTTAACTGTTGGCCTGGCCAGCTCATTTTTCAGATCTTCTACCCATTAAAATCATAGTTTGCTGAAAAACTGGACCCTCTCTGGAGCCACTACGACTCATCAAGTGTGGCATAGGCATGAAGCAGCATTGAATGACTTGCTCATATCTATTTACCAAGTTAAGTTTGACTGAATACCGAACCGGGTTAACACTTGGTTAGGCGCGCTTTAAAAAGTTCCATCTATAGGCGAGTGGCATCTTTTAGATGCATCACCCCATACTTACGTTTGCAGATGAATTAATCATTTTATTGGTGAGATTTGACATTAAAATATATTTGACATAAAATAATATTTAAAATAGAATCAGAAATTGAAATATTTAAATGAAAACACATCAAAAAGATAATGGTTAGTTATCACTGTATCACCGCTGTTTACATTTTAAATGCCTTGTTGCGGTCTTCACAAATCTTACAATGTTCAAGGCACATGGAAAATAATCTTTTCTTGATGTCCTGACAAGAGGGAAGAGTACCTCCTCTTCCAAGTTTCTGGTGATGTTTATCTTGTGTTTTTGTGTCTTAAAGGGGGCGTTGTACATCAGATATTTCTTCAATCCAGTGTCAAAATGAACGAGGATTGTGAATGTTACACCCCGACCGTATTCGCAGGTGCTCTTTCAAAAGTTCGTAACCTAGTTTTCTTAGATATGCGCTCCAGGATCTGAGTGATTTTGATTCCGATAGAGATATGTTGGGAGTTTATTCCAGTTACATTGAGAACTGAATAAAATACAGTCACTGGCTAAGCGGGCGGCATCTCTCAGATGCATCTCAGCTCCCAGGAAAAAAACCCCCTATTATACAAAAGTTACAAAATACTTGTTTTGAACTATTTACGTATAAAACTGAAAAAACTACACTATTTTATTTAGTTACTTATCCAATGCCTGTGCTTGGCTTCTTGTCAATTTGACGCCGAGCTTCCCAGTACCGACTGATGATGTAATCAGCCGGGGTTTCATCGAGTCCAGTGCATTGGATCAGATGGTCACCATCCATTCTGGCATGGCCGTAGAGTGGGCAGGACTCGTTAGCAGCTACGCCAAGCCAGTGCAGGTATACTCCCAAAAAGTCATGCCCGGTAGTTAGGCAAAAGCGGGCAACAGACTCGGCTCTCTTCAGGTGCCTCGGGATTAGACCCACAATGGCCATAGTTTCCCATGTCTTTCCAAAACTTTTCGTTTTTTAGGGGCATGGCAGTATATTTGTCAAAGTGTGCGGAGATGATGCTCTTTGCTCTTCTGAGGGTCAAAGGAGCTTCCGGTTAAGTCGACTCGGCTTCCTGCTTGGCTTTTTGGTCGGCTCTTTCTTTGTCGGGGATCCCAACATGACTTGGGACCCACTGTAAGTACGCAGTCCAGCCATATGAGATGAGCTCTGCAATTTTAGTTTGGAACTGAATTATATTAAGGCAGCCAGTTTGTGTATTACTGCTTAAAGCTAAAATTACAGCTTGGGAGTCTATGAAGTAGACAACTTTTGCAGGAGCTAGGCCAGCAGATAGAAAATGCGTTGTAGATTCACAGAGAGCAACACTGGGAGGGGGATTAAAGTTATACGCATTCGTGGCATTCCTTAAGCTACACGTTCTCCCTAGGTGGTACTAAATGCGTAACAGTGATCGCCGTTATCCAAGCCTCTAAGATATCGCTACACCTATTTACAAGGGAAAAAATCAAAATTAACGAAATAGTAGAAAGTCATAAGAACTGATGTTGTTAAGTGCGCTGCATCTATCAGATTCAATTGCTTCTGCCGCTAGAAATATGAAGAAGTCACCTAGTTTTTGACACTGAATCCCAGGGCGAGTGACAAAAGGCAGATAGAAGAAGGTAGGGCACGTTCCGACCCACAGTGAAGACGCAGCACTGAAACTATTTTTATTATGCATCTGAGAGATTCATGCACCTAACGGAGAGTTAAAGATGCCAGAAATGTAGCTGTGTGTACTAATTTCGGACCTTGTGAGACCCTCAAATTGCCCACCATATAATCATGTTTCATTTTTGATGGCATGGACGAAAAATAAAGTTTTGTTACTTGCTTTTCTTCCTGGTGTTGCAGTTTTAATGGTCAGCATTGCGCTTAGACTTCTCTGGAGGCTGGGACCCTGAAAAGTTTCTCCGCTCCATATCTGGAAGAGTCCAAGCTTGAATACTGACTTCTTGGTTGGATAGGAGGAAACGTGGCTTATGAAAGCGGTAACCAATGGGATGGCTTAATGATCCACAGTGGAGTATTGCTTATACTGCATATCCTGGTTCTTTCTCTAGACAAAGTTCTTCCATCAAACACCTTTGAAAAGCGGCTCTAAAGGTTAGTTAAGAAAAACGTGAGTGAGAACCGATTTCAATTTCAACAATGAAAGAACTTTTTTTTCATCAGCGGAAAGTAAAAAATGTTGAAGAAAAAAAAACGGTGTAATCCTCTCTCTTTTGACTGTTATAAATTTTAAAAGTTAGATTCTGTTTTTTATGGGTGTTTCATTCCGTATGTTATGAATCTGTATACATGAAAGAGATATATTTTTAGTATCCAAAATTATATTAAAAAAGATTATTTCGAATTATTTCGAAAAGAATGCAGGTTTCAATAGAATTATACATATGTGGCTGCATCAACTGAAGAGAACTAATATAACTCTTAATTTCTTTGTTGTCGTTTGGCAACACTTATTATCATTCCATATTGTTTACCTTTCTGTGGAATATCGTGTTGCAATGTAACTCATATATTTTATCGAATAACAAGCAGCATTAAAGTTCATATACTATTTTATGAGATGTGGAACATTGTTTTAACTAAAACCAACAATATTTTGAACACGCATTATAGCTATTTAATATCTTTCTCCAACCCATTTTACCCTTCTCCAAATATATATTATTCTGTTTTTCATTTCCAACTTTAAGCCTTTTAAAATCAAAGACGAATGCTCCCATTCCCAGAAATTGCAATCTAAAACGAACAAAAGAGGACTGCTTAGATTTAAAAAATAAATAATCTCCTCCACAATTGGATAAAATTTCTGAACGGGTTTTTTAAAAAGTCAGTTTTGGGAGCGGTAAAAAAAGACGCGGAAGAGGAATTTTCAAATAATATGTAGTACTTCAAGTTCATGAATTTTCGCATCTGGAGACCAGAATCTGAATCTGATGCGGAATTTTTCAATTTCATATCACATTACTCGACGAGGAGAGCGAAAAATGTCCAGGGAATTTTTAGATCATCCTATTTCGAAAAACTCGGTATTTTTTTGAGGCGGGATATGTAATTCATGTACACAAAAATAACGAGATGTTTTAAATTTCTTACTGCGAGATTATGCAATGAAAGAAAAAGATTATCCTGGATTCGATCGAATTTTATCTGCGGCTTAATATCTTCAGGCATGGTTCAAAATTCGTGACCTTGGTAGTATTCTTGTCATGTCACAAGGCAATTGAGGTATTCTCTAGTTGAAATGAATTGAAAAATAAAATTCTGTATGGATTTTAGTTTTATAGTTTAGACCAGGGGTACTCAACCTTTTTTTCTGCTGGGCCACATGCATATGTTATCTTTTTTACGCGGATCGCAAAAGAGAAATGCCTAAAGATCAAGATAACATAGAAAATTTATCAAAATATTAAAACTACTATTTTACATTTTGAATATTATTAATTGTAGTTTTTATTTTTGATACTGAATTTTTCTATATAAGAAGCATTTAAGAATCAGTCTTCACAATGTCTGCATCAGTAAACGGTTTCATATCATTACCAATAATAAAGAGTGTTTTTTTTCCAGGTATAGAAGTTTAAGTTGGCATTACTTTTCAAGATGGTGACCGATTTAACAGCTGTCAAGTGATTTATTCTCAGTTTGGTTTGGCAATTCATCAAAACGATCATCAAGCAAGGCGTAGATTCGTCTAATGGGCCCAAAACGAGATTGCCGTTGTTCCCGATTTTCATAAGCGAATTTTGTTTAGCGATGAAGCGCACTTCTGGTTGAATGGCTACGTCAACAAACAAAAATGCCGCATTTGGAGTGAAGCTAATCCACAAGTGTATGTCGAAACACCGTTACATCCAGAAAAACTGACTGTTTGGTGCGCTTTATGGGCTGGTGGAATCCTTCTTCAAAAACGATCAAGGCCACAACGTTACAGTCAATGGTGATCGGTATAGAGCCATGATTACTAACTTTTTCATTTCTGAATTGAACAATCATGATGTCCAGGAGCTGTGGTTCCAAACAGACGGCGCAACATGTCACACAGCTCGTGCCACAATCGATTTATTGAAAGACACGTTTGGTGACCACCTAATTTCACGTTTTGGACCTGTGAATTGGTCTCCAAGATGTTGTGATTTAACACCTCTAGACTTTTTTCTGTGGGGCTATGTAAAGTCATTGGTCTATGCGGATAAGCCACAAACGCTTGACCATTTGGAAGACAACATTCGCCGTGTTATTGCCGATATACGGCCACAAATCTTGGAAAAAGTCATCGAAAATTGGACGTCCAGATTGGACTACATCCGAGCCACAG
The DNA here is from genome assembly GCA_019973935.1 of Trichonephila clavipes. Classification (NCBI taxonomy): domain Eukaryota; kingdom Metazoa; phylum Arthropoda; class Arachnida; order Araneae; family Nephilidae; genus Trichonephila; species Trichonephila clavipes. Next base: position 36,878 of record BMAU01015609.1, read on the forward strand.
CTGTGGCAGTCCTATGCCAGAAATCATATTTAAAATGTAATGCCACAAGAGTATCTTTCGAATAAAAAAATTCATGTCAATCGAATAATACATCGTTGTTTTATTGCAATTTAAAGTTCTATACCTCTAAAAAACACCCTTTATAACAAATTTCAAGGGTGCTTTTGTTACCACTGACAAAACACTTTTTTGCTGTTGTAAAGATTATTCAAGAAAGTCAATTTATCACCTCTTGAAAGAGATCTTCGAGGAAAAGTGTCACGGAACGATTATTGTTTAATGTTTTTTTTTTTAATACAAATCAAACAATTATTGATCCATGCTTGTTTTTCACTAATAGTAAACTTCCCAATCGTCTCGAAATAACCTATTTTCTTCGAATATTTTTCGCTTGCAAGATACGAGATAGTTCAAAATTATTTTCATTTAGAAAATGGTTGCTACTCCAGTGTTGCCTATTATCACTAATCAGAAGGGGAAAAAACAATTCGCATCCGTACGACATCGACAGCAAAGAGAAAAATTTATATACTTGATTTTTCAACAAAGAACTTCCCACCAAATTTCCATAAATAAATGAATTTCTCTGAGCAATAAGGCCATGACCGATGCACTTCAAAAGGCCCGGTGGGCCGCAGGTTGAGTAACACTGGTTTAGACTCAACACATTATGCATCAAAAATAGTGTTGGTCGGCAACAGATATTGCATTTTCCAATTGCATTTTATTTAAATACGCAGAGTTTATTTCATCATAATTCAATGCATTTTTATCAGTAGGAGATCAGTATGCGCCTAAACTTTTTAAGAGAATTTTGGGGATTTTTTTTTTATGTAGTAACTTTTTTACTGTTTCTTAAAAATGTCGCGTGGCTGCGGTAACCAAGTAGTCGTGATTTTGAATTTATAACCGACGTTGTAGGGTTGTACGTTTGAATCCTGGTGATGTTGAGTGATTTTTAATTTTCGTCGTGCTGTGAAACAAGAAGATGGCATTTAACGAGTCGGTTAACCTCGTAATTTTGAACCCTGGTCAAGTGACGAGAACGAGCCTAAGCTATCACTCCTTCAAACATCCTGTGTCGTTTGATAACGGTAGCGTGATATTGATAAATTTAAATCTTTAGTTTATTTACGTCACAGCTGTTATTAACAGATTATACATTGAAGTTATTAAACTTATTGAAAAATTATCAGAGTTCAAATGATGTGGTTTGGGAGGGAGGAGTTCTCTTTCGGGGTCCGCTCTCATGAAAGGTTTAAGATCATCTCTCTCTCTCTCACTGCTTCAGGGATCAGTGGCCGGTGTCTCTTTTTAATTTCCAGTTACATCCTGTTAGTCGGGAAAAAGGATCCCTCGTGGTGTCAAAGGTTGCCGGGACGTTCCAAGGTGGTACTGTGCAATAGCTTAAAGTTGCACAGGTGTCTTTGCGCGTGTGGTGATTATTTTCACTTCATGGAAACGACTTCAGAGGTTTAATGTGCATCAGCTCCCTCTACTTGGTAGGTCTTGAGTGGCACTATGTTTATAACCTGCGACAACGTCGGCCATGAGCTCATTGCCTTGACTACCTGGATATCATGGTCACTCTGGAACCCCTGAAGACCTCTTGCGGTTTCTCCACCTCATGTTGGCTGAGGTAGAAATCTCGCTGATTATTGAGGTTTTCGACGAGATCAAAACGCAGTAGTTATTAAGATGTCATTCAGTCGCATATGAAATGATGACCGATAGATATTCACAATAATTTACTTATCTAATGATTATGCTTATCCTTTTTGAAATGCAGCCTCTGAATTCGCCAAAGAGATATAAATCTTCTGGTTACTTCTAATAGAGACTGTAGTTCTGGACAATAATTCTAGAATAAGTAATTACAATTCAGGCAGTACTAGAGTGGTGATGTTATCCAACTTATATCTATTCTCTATCTCACTGACTATTTATATGTTATTCAGCAATGACGTTTATTTGAGGCGTTGAATTGTTATAGCTCAAAGTGCCTGTTAAGGTTATAGATGGCGTTGTTTCAACATCGGGATTGTGTAACTCAGTGCTTCTCAAACTGTGGGGCGTGCCCCCTAGGGGGCGTGTTAACCCTAGGAGGGGTTAGTCGAGCATATTGAAAAGTTGAAAAAACACAAGATTATTTAAAAAAATTATTAATTTATTTAAAATAAACAAAATACGTTCTGGCATAATAAAAAAAATAAATGAACAACATTTGCACTGATGTAATACATTTATAAATGTATAAGTACTGCACAATGCATTTTATAGTTAATTTAACAATACAAAGTTAAGAATAAGTTTAATAATTACCAGTGACCCCACAGGCTTTTCATATATAAAATTATATGCGAACATTACTATAATTTAAACATTAATATAACATTATTTATAATTTGTACGGTTTTGCACGTATACAAACGTATGTGGGGTATTGGGAGGGAGGAGAAGACAGGGAATAAATAAGAAAATTCTCTAAAACGAGTAAATCCTTCGCAAACCCTGTCAGGTTCATTTTACTGCAGTCCAAAGCCTTCGGAATAATTTTATAGATAACAGTAAACAGAAAGGATCGTTTTTAGGAAAGACGTATATATACGTCCGAGGAAATTTACACACTCACTGAGTGAGACGTTTATATACGCCGGAAGCACTTAATATGTTAAAGTTGTACAGTAGCTTTAACGTCAAAGTATCGTATTATCGAATTCAATCCATTGTTATCGTATGGAGGGGGCTCGATGAAAAGGATGATTGAATAATGGGTCGCAAGTATTGAAAGTTTGAGAAGCACTGGTGTAAGTGTATCCCCGGGAATGCGGGAGCTGTGTGTATGACAAGACACAGAGAGAGAGTGTTTGAGTAGAGTTTGTGAGGTGTTATAAGGTGTGAGAAACTAGCAATGAAAAAGTTGTGAGATATACGAGTAGAGTTAGTAATGAATAATGTGTGCGAGTAGTTAAAAATTGTAAATAAAGTTGTTATTAATAGAGTGGTAGAGTAGCGTCGTCAGTAGAGTGCCAGTTTTTCTGGATGAAAAGGAATAAAAAAAACCAAGTAAGAGAGGATAGAACTCGCTGACAACTCATTGTTACAGACTCGCCGTATAGAGGAGCAGATGCATGTTTCATATGTCGAAACTCTGAAAGTCCTCACGTTGGCGGGATGTAGAAGTTTAGAGAGTAGTTTGCTCGCTCATGTGTCGTCCTCGTCACATGACCAAGGTTCGAAATTGCGTGCTTCATTGCTAAAATCTTTCTCACAGCTTAAAAATACGACGTTAATAAAAAAGTAATAATAAATAAATCTTAATTGTGAAACGTTTTTAATGCCTCAATTAATTTATGAACTCTGTGGTAAAAAAAAAGAGAAAAGAAATTTGTGAGCTTAGATTCATCGAAAAGCATAATTTTATAAGCATTGATTCATTTCATTACCTTTTAAATCTTTCTCGATTAATTCTTATACAAATAACTTAATTAACGTAAAAAACAAACAGACTAAAATTAAAATAAAACATGCTCCTTCCATCTTCTATCCAGCGCCCGTTCTTTCTTTTAGAACGAACTGCAGCTGCTCAGAGCATTATGTAGTACCAGTGGCAAATTAAAATATCGATTCGGGAAGAGTGTGTAGGGAGAGGACGGCTCGCCGAGCGGAGATTAGCTGTGACATCGATTTGCCTCATTCTGGATTGAGTAATGACCGTTTCCTCATAGACGGGAAATTGAGTTAAAAGTGATTGACAACGGTTTTCACCGGGGCTTTGGGATCTTTTTCTAATGGATGGGGAGCTTTGGACTCTGATTTCATTCTGGAAGTATCTGATTTCCCAACCTTTTTCCGACGACCGACCCCTTTATTTCTTGCTTTCTTTTCCGGCTCAATCAGCGATTTTATTCGGTTGTCCTTAGACTTGAGTCAAATTGGAAGTTCTCTGAATTGGCTGTAACTGGAAGCAGTTAATTTTAATTTTGTTTCCATTCGGCCAGTAGTTCTCAGAACTCTAACGCAGCATGATTACGAATTTAACCACGCACTATGCGCCCAAATCATACAGTCTAGGACAGTGACACAATTGAGGAAGTTTTTGACCTCACGGACCAGAAAATTCCTAATTTAAATCCCGCGGACCACTAATAGGATTTTTTAAGTGTTAAATTTGTTTTTAATAATATATTTAATAGGTAATATAATGCACCCAGTTCATAAAATAAAACTATTGATTGTAACCAAATTATGAAATCTTTATTAATAAACCATAATAAAATAAACAAAATAAAAAAACTGTAAAAACAATACAATTAAAAAATGGTTTAAGTATATTAAACTTTTAGCATTATACATTTCTAGTGTGATGGATGTTCCTACTTAATTTAAATAAGATCACAGATATTTGGATCCAATGTTTTTACTGCATGACGGAGAACTGCATTTATTTCAAGTTGAGATCGGTACCGTGTTTTGATAACTGTGACTGAGATGAAAAGGCCTTTTCACAGAAATAAGTTGCGTAGAATTAAATCAGAGTTTTCATCGCCTGTTCTCTAAGAAAAGGGTATTCCCTTTTTATGGAAAGCCAAAACTGAGATCCTGATAAGGATGAATGAAATTTAAATTTAAGAGTTTCGTCGGACGATAAGTCGATGAGGCTTTCTTTTAGATGCATGCTTAAATTATTATCCTGAATTTTCGCTGAGAATTTTCGTGATGAGTAAGTGTGTTTCCGTGATGACCAACTGGGGGTTTTCCGGGAACACTAGTGGACCGCTAGTGGTACACGGACAACCGCTTTGGGTACCTCTGGTTTAAGGCACCCTTTCTTAGTTATTGCACTTCTAAAAGAACTATTCGATTTTTTCTTGTTTCTGGGTTTTTATGGTTTTGTAATATTATATTTGTGGTTAAAATAATTGGAAAAAGAGAAACAAAAGCTGTTATTTTATTTTTGTTTTGAGTTTAATCTTACAGTTGGTACTTTTAGTTAAAACCTCAGATTTTAAGTTGAAACTTTTGATAACATCGCAAACAAGACACGAGGATAGTTTCTTTTATTTAAGAGGAAAATAAAATATTAAAATTAAAAAGGGAAATTATATAAGATTACTACGAAACCACCATTAAAAATAATTGTTTTCAAAACACCTTGCTCCTAATTTGTAAGAGTGCGAAGGATTTATAAAAAAAACGAAAATTGAGGTATGAGGATATTTTTGTGTTTTTTTTTTTCAGATTTGTTTAGCAAATTGTGTAAAAAAAGCTAAAACTATAAAGAAAGAAAATTTTTTAATGTCAAAAAACACGACAAAAACTGATAAAAGTTTACAAAAAAATTTACAGAAATCCTGTCCACTTTAAACAAAGTACTTATAAACGAATTAAAAAAATTAGCCTTTATTGTTACATTACTATTTATTTCTAAAATGGTTTAAGAAAGGATAAGAGGTATTTGAATTTTGATGCAAAATATAGAAAAATTTATCATAATCACTGTATGAAATTGCCTAAAAATGCTTGCAATATTTAAATGAGTTAATTCATTTTGTAATAACGGAGGAATTTTTTTTAAAGAAAGATAAGCCCAAACAATTATACTACGCAAAACATACATTAAAATATCTGTTAACTACATTAATTTATATTTTCTTAGTAATAATTGAACTCGTTTGAAATTTTACAAAGAACGCATTTTAATGTCGATAACCGAATACATTTATAGGCATGTAAATTTACTACAACAGTTGAAACTTTTGTACTATGGAAAGTAAAAGACGATATTTTTATTAAAATTAAATGAATTGGCCTACAAACAGAATTATCCAAAAGCTGTTTAGGACGGATGAAACTCTATAAATTCTAGAAAAAAATTGGTTCATTATTTTGTAGGATTCATTAAATCGGTTCAATTCAATCGGCTAATTTCAATATATATTGAAATTAGATGAGATTCAATATACGAGGTGTAACATCCACCCACACAAAACAAAACAAAAGAAAAACGAGATTGATCCAATAAACCATTGTACCTACAGAATCAATTCTCCGAGACATTATCAAATTCAAAGCAGCTCCCTTCAACATTCACACACTTCTGCATTCGGTGCTGCCGTTGCTGGTAACAGTTTTGGAACGAGGGTTTCGGAATTCTCTTTAGATTTTCCGTTTTTGTCTGAACCTTTTCAACTGAGGTAAAATGGGATCCCTTGCAGTAAAATTTAACTGTAGGAAATGAAAAAAAGGGATATGGGGTCAAATCAGATGAATAAGGAAAATGCCCCATCACAGTAATGTTTTTGTTGGTCAGAAACTGCTTGACAGATAGGGTCATGTGAGCGGATGCATTCTCTTGGAACAAGAGCCATCCATCACTGCCCAATTCTGGCCTTTTCATCCTTATATTTTTTCACGAGGCTTTTTTAGTGCTTCAGTGTAGTAGTGTTGATTAATAGTCTTACCTTTGATGTGAGTGAGAACCCTCTCATATCAGGAATTTTGGCTATGTTTTGGTCTGTAATCGCTGATCTTAGGCGCTTAACAGGTTCATCATCTTTCACAATATACCTTCCCCCTGAAAACCTCTTATACCATCCAAGTACATATGCACGAGACAAAGTTTCATCTTCATTTGTCTCTGTTAATATTTGAAATATTTTCGTGGCTTATTTCTTAAGTTTCACAAGAAACTTGATGTTGATTCGATATTTTTCATACAGTATGTAGTTGTGCGTGTTCACTCAATGACGCAGCACTCCCAACTGGCCTGATCAATTGAGGTAAAACTGGTCACATGGATAGAGGAAGTTTGTGGGATGACGTAACTAAAGCAGTTAATGTCAACTCCACTCTTTTTTCAAGCTACACACTTAGTTTCGTTTTTTTGTGTCACACCTTTCATATATCGTCGGCCAAATTATCAAAATGAGAAACTCTTTTTGGAAGAACTTTACAGGAGCAAATAAATATTGTTCATTTTTAGTATACAAGGGAATTATTTCAATCCAATTATTAATTAGCGATGTTTTTGTAGAACATATGAAGTGATCCAATGGATAGGCTTCAAAATACTCCACTAGATGGCATTAAAAGTCTTATTTCATTTTGTAGAGCTACGCATTCTGATAATTAGGCCGACGATATATTGAATCTACTCATTTAGATTAATTCAAAACTTGATCTTAGAGAATTAAATTTATTTTTATACAACTATGACTGATTGGAAAAACTAATGATGATGGATGTGGTAATTTTGAATCGCTGCCAAGTGATGAGGATGACGTCTGAGCTATTCACACTATTCTACAAATTTCCACTCCACATGAAACATACTAATAATTATGTTTTTTCTTATAAAAATAATTATATATCATCAGAATTTGTATTTAATCATTTAAAATGAAGTGAAGACACCCCCCAAACGCTTTCATTATCTGGTAAGTTAATTCGAAATTCAATATAAAATATCTCCCTGTTCCTCCATTCATGCGTCCTCCTCATAAATCTAATGATTAAATTCTCAAAGAAGCAAGGTTTGACAACCATGATGCTGAACGAAATTAATCCTGTCATTTTAAGTGGCACCCATTAATACCTCCGGGCCCAGTGATGTAAACTCACATTCTAGGTGCTAATTAAATGCTAATTTAATGGTAATTTATTACCAGCTTACATCTTCGAATACAGCAGAGAATGATGAGTGCAATCCCTGGTGGAATCCGTACCTTTCCTTAGAGAATTAACAAATGTCAAAGTACCCACAGATAGCAGTTTTGGAATGTTGCCGTAACAATTGTTTAAATTCGCTGAAGGATTAAAGACAGATAAGTATGCGATGAGGAAAGAGATACATTGCTTAAAAGAGGATGGTTCTGTTACAACGTGAAAGGAAACAATTAAGATGTTCACGTTGGTATGGGGCTCTTATATTGGAATTCAGCATTGCGATTAGAGTAGCAAACTGTCAAGAATGGTGACAAGAAACTGGGATATATCTAAAGAATGTGTGATAGGGTTGGAATAAAATCAGTAATTATTTTAGCTGAGAAAAAGTGTTTCTAAAATGAAATCTGATTTCAGGTAGGTCTTGATTCAATCATTTTATCTGTACTGTCTCCTCATTTAACAGTAGTGATTTTTATATCAGATTAAAGAGTACAGTAGAACCTGTTTTTGTTCAGTTCTTTTTTATGTGATTTTATTTTTGTGCGATCTTTTTATTGTGCGATACATGAATTTCAACGGCTTTGGGCCACTGTAATATTTTCCATCAACGTACATATATAAACTTCAAGATGTTCTGTTCATTTGTTACAGTCTCCCTACAATGCACGTTCAATTGCTTTCTCTCAAAGTGCCAGTAGCAAGTGCTTGATTGAAGACTGGAAGTGACATCAATTGCTTGATAGATTATGAAGACGAACAAGAAGAAGCGGATTCTTTGAGAGAGGATAAAATACATACAAGGCTATAGCTTACCCCAAAATCACAAAGGATTTTCTCAAAATGGATACCAATTTCGAAAGGAGTTTGAAATTCCAAAAAGAGTTTCGCTCGTGTCTATCTGGTTACGTGACGTTTACAAGCAACTGACCAATCGAACGCTGTCGCAAAAACTTGTCACTTACTTTATGGTGCCAAAACATAAATTGATTGAAATTGTATCTTCAAGTGATAAAAGCGACTTTGAACTAATTCATCACAGAAAGAAGCGCGTTTTGTATTACGACGAACAGTATGTTATGTATGTGAATTTTGAAAACTTCTCCATATGTACAATGAAAAATTAAATGTTTTAAAAATATTTTCATGTTAATTATTTAATTTGTTTTGAAGCCTTTTCTCATAAATTTCATAAATAGTTGACGTATTTTAAAAGAGGACTTTTTTATGCGGATCTTCTCCGCTACACGCACAAAATTCTGTTGTATGGTGACAAAGTTTTTCGTTGTATATAAGAGTATTTAGGAAATTTTCGAATATATTTTTTTCAGCGGTTTCCTTTTCTGCTGTCCCTATCTAGCGCACGAAAACAGGTTTACTGTATTAAATTTAAAAGTTTCTTTTCTCTCTCTCTCTTAATAATGTATTTAATTGTCGCACTTTTTGCACTCGTTCAAAGGGCTACAAGGAAATTTACTGAATTTCAAATATAATAATTGCGATTTTGATAACTAGAATATTTATGTAATTCTTTATACTCGCTCTGAGTGGATTTTTTTATTCTGCTTTTAGGTCAGAAATAATAACTATTGGTAAGGCTCTAGAGCCAGAGTGGGCATTAAATCGATCGCGTGGACCGGTGGACCGTCAAGACATTTTGAGGTTACCGCCTTCACATAAAACGTTGGACGCGCTTACTAAAAGAATCACAGGAGGGTATCAAGATAATGGAAACACCCGTGAATAAAAGAGACACCGTGTGTGTGTGAATAACAGTGCAACCCAAATTTGAGAGATGTTTTCATGAGTTTACTAGGTTAGAAATAAAAGTTACTTTCATGGGTTATCCATTTGGCAATGTTAATATGAAAAATATAACTAAAAATATGTTACATGCTCTCGAGTAAAACGAAGCTTTTTTTCTCCTTCAAAAGGACGTAATTTGCAAAGAATAACTTTTGGAATCTAATAGACGAAGTAAAGTGTCCCAATTTTAAAACAGCTGCAATTCATTTAACATCGTTCTTTCGCTCTACCTATCTGTGTGAATCTATATTTTGAACGAAGAATATAATTAAGACAACGTATCAATTCCGTTTCATAGGCGACCACTTAGAATCCAGTGTAAGATTAGCAGTTAGTAATTATATACAGAGGTGTTCAAGATTGGGGGGGGGGGCGGATAATATGAAGTCTACGCCTTTTATGAGACTATAGCTACTAGAAGTAATTTTAAGTGAAAATTATTTATTTTTTGATGTATTGTGAATTTTTTGAAAATACATCATTTGAAATTATTAAATTTATGGGTATAGTTATATATATTATGTTTGTATTTTGCGTTTGACTTGAAACGTAGTTTTCAAAGAGTAAATTTTTCTACTGTAGGTAAGTACACAATTGCGTATTTATTATTGTCAAAATCTAAATATTGTTGAGCTTTTTTTCGCTCGTCACAATGTGGAGCGCAATACCTTGAAAAAAAATTAGTAGACCATGCCATGTAAAAGTTTTCCCACCCCTGCTCTAGAGTATGTCGTTACTTGCAGTCTATGCAATATTTGGATATTGGCTGATATTAGAAGTGCTATACAATATATAAAGAAAAGGCCAAAAGCTTATGATGAACCTGAACAGGATATTCTAGTACTTCTTTCTGCACTTGGTCCTAGCAAATACAAATGCCTACTGTGGATCTTTTCTCACATTGGGGTGTACGGTAAATAGACTGCAGATACACATGCAAGAAGTGGATGTGATCTTTCCATCACAATCTCTGCAAATCTATCCCCTATGGAAATCCACTCCCATAATAAAAGTAAATTACTGTTCACGTGGTGCCTCCCGCTAGATTATAAATGGTATGCTACTAGTCAGCCAGGACTATCTCTAGCATGTGGTGGCCCTAGGACTCTCCAATCGGCCTTGGCGAGGTTTAGAAGTGGAGATTTGAGACCTATGAAGTTCTAGACTGGTGAAAGTTTTTTCCCTTTGAGTTCCTGTTGCCTCCCAGCCAGCTCTTCTCATCTTCTTGCTTGTTTGGATGTCTCCTGGGGGTATTTGATGGCTGAGCTGGAGAGGATTTTTGAACTGCTTGTTTGACAAGTTCTTTTGGATAAGGTGTAGAGGTAAACAAGGTTGTTGTTTTAACTTAAGAGAAGTAACTTTTTTATCATCAAATACTGAATGAGAATTTAACAAATAAGCCCACACAACCTTACTTTTTATTTAAAAGGGAAGAATTTTAAAATACTACAGGGGTGTAAGTACTGACTGCTGTGCCGTAGGTACCAGAAGTAGGAACTGGGTTCGAATCCCGGAGATGACATGGATGTTTGTAAACGTATAGTGCTTTCGCGGCATGGGGGTACTCTGAATAGCCGTCGAGCCGCAAGTCCTTTTGTGAGGTTGGTGGAAGGAGAAGAGAGGTGAGAGGCCCTTACCCCCCAGGGTGTTCTCCCTCAAAATTGGGGGTGGAACTGAGCAAAATCGTGCTGTCACCTGCATGGCGCTCAATGCTAAGGCTAATGACACACGTAAAAATGTAGCCCTTCACCGCGATGAATGTCGTTGAACTCGATCTGATGTTACTGTCGATCAGGGGGCATAAGTAACAACAACAAGTATATGGGAGTTATCAACCTTTTAGATACATAAGTAGGGATGTTTTAAGGGATAGGTCACCAGGGTCCAGGGACTTAGAGTCAATTTTAATCGTAAAATGTTATTTCCGGACATATTCTCTAAAGAACTGGGAATTTTCAGCTCTATGCCAACTGGCAACAGTGTCAAGACTGCATTTGTATGTCATGTTCATCGCCTTAGGCCTATCACTATTCAACATCATTACCCATGTAGTAGAAAAGGCTGTACTTGGTTTGTGTCTAGATTTGTGAGATTGAGTCACTCATTTTTATTTGTTTATAATTACCATTTGTACGTGCATAAAATGAACTCTCTAATGTGAATTTAAGAAAAATATTATTTTATAAATATTGTTGTCTGACCTAAAAATAAAAATTGGCAATAGTTCAGAAAACTATTACTCTTGTGGAGGTGGCATCTATATAAGCCAGTAACAGCCTTCGTACTACAACGATCATCGTAGTACGGAGGATGTTACTGGCTAATACAGATACCTTCATTGGTGACCCTGGTTGAACTTCGAAACAACACAGACGTGGCGGCATCTATTCACCTCCAGAGCAAAAAAAAAAGACACACACGCAAGACGCAGCACAGCGAAGCCGTCACATCGCATGACGCAGAAATAAAGCCGTCAATGCACACTTGACGCAGTAGTAATAACTCACCCACTCGCCATAATAACGGTATCGTTCGTTAGCCTATCCTCCAACTTACTGGCAGGGGAGTGTGTGGTGGTATCTATATAAGCCAGTAAACGCCTCCATACTACGATGATCAATTTAGTATAGTGGATTTATTATCTGCTTACAGAACCAAAAGCAGCTGGTTCTAATTTCCTGCAGTCTAATCTCTTCTCTTCCACGTGTTTATACTTTATTTGTTTATTTCATTTCAATCGACATTTTTAATTGCAGTGTGAATTTGTAATTACTTTAAGCATTGCCTATTTTGACTTTAAAACTCTCTCTTTAAAAGATCCTGCATGGTTCTATGTAAAAATCTGGACAGAATTAAAATGATTGCACCATTTTTTATTATGGTCTATAAAAGAGAACTTGTAAACTAAATATTCTCTTGAAATGTTGACTCCTTCAACTACTGCCTTTAAAATTACTTTTTAATCCTTAAGAAAATTGAACGAACAACATCCGGGTAACATAACGCAGCTAATAAATTATCCAGAAGAATAATTATGTTCGAATTAACCGCAGAACTACGGAGTCATTTCGCTATCCGTAAGTCCACTTTTCTACATTATTTTCCCTCTAAACGTCTTTATACTTCCCTATCTTGTTAGCTTTTGATAAAATATACACGAAACGCCTCCCTTTAGATTTGTAATGGCTTGCTCGGTCAAGATGCTGTCTAGCGATCCCGTCGTGGGAATAGTAAATAGTTTTCTTTCATGCGATTACTTTCTAAGATCCGAAATTTCAGTATATTCCAAGAGAATGAGCCTAATCCATGAGGTCATGTGACAGGCATATCACGTGCTTTCCATTAAAGTCAAAGCTAGTATTACGGTCTTTATTGTGGTTGCTTTTGTAAATTCAATATACAGTTTCGAATTAAGTAATTAGGTACTTCTGTTCCAGCACACACATTAAAAATAGTCCTTTTTGTTCTATTTTTTTACTTGTATAATGTAGATAATTTAAAATCATTCTTATATGTTGAAACAACATGTGTTGTTTTACCTGCAGTGATACACTGCTTGTGGAAAAATTGAGTTTTACAGGGAAAGTTTGTTTCCCAGCATGAACTCGAAAAATAAAGCTTGGAAACTGTGAAGATGTGACTGGAGTGACCAGATTAACGACTTTGTCACACTTGATTACAAGTTTGGTAAAAAATGACTTAGCCAAGGAACCCTCGAGATGTCTTCGTGTAGTCATCTTTTTGTTCATGTCCCTTAATAAATCTGTTATTATTGAAATAATTGAATTCGCCAGCTGCTTTACCCCCACGCATATATTTGCAACAATATTTTACTTATATTAGATAATATTATTAACAGATATATATTTCTCAAAGAAAGTTTATGCACAAAACAAAAACTGGCACTAATTAACTGAAAATATGTGAATGAATCTGTCATGTTATCGTGACGTTACATTAATGTCTTTCTATTCTTTGAAAACTAATTTATGAGATACCTTTTTAATTCATTGACAACGTTAATTTGGTGTGTTTTTTTTAAAAAATTTATGTATAGTGCTATGTTTGTATAAGTAATTGAAAAATAAATAAAAAATTACAGCTGTATTTGTAAAATAAATTGTAATATAAATTGCAATTTTAGTTCTACGTTAATTTCTAGCAGAGTAACAAAAAGTTACTTTCAAATAACTAAGGATTTATAGCAAAATTAATTCATTAATTAATTCCAAATATTATTTGTATTTTTTAACTTTCCAGTTTGATTATTAGAGTGAATAGGCGGCAGTTGTCATTCTAAACAGTGTCGAAATGGCTGGCTGTCAAGATATCTAGGGCTTTGACAAATACTTGAATTATATAAGTGCTGAATTATAGTTCAATATTAGTTTATTAGAAATTTAAGCAATTATACAAAAGCAAAAGTTCTCTATTATGCTTATTTCCTTGTAACTTTTGCCCAAGTATTATTTTGAACATATTTTTGGGCTTAAGTTATATTTAACACAAATGTTGAAATATGTCCAAATGTTCCTTGCTAATATCACTGAAGAATTTTTTTTTACAGATATAAACAATTCAATTTTATTTTACAATCAAAAATCAAAAAGAAAATAATTTTGAAGCAAGCACGTATCTTTAAAGTTTTCCTTTTGTTGTATTAACATATTAAGTAACTTGTATTTAACATACTAAGTTCAAAAAATCTTTGATTCATTCATCAAAGAATTTACAGTTGCGTGAGAATAGAGAACATAAAAGTGAATGTGAGGTGTTTTAAAAAATAGCATGTGTATATGCTAACATTTAGCCTTCAGCCGGCTGGGTGGCGTAGTTAATTTGTCGCTGGCCTTCTGTACCTATGGTTGCGGGTTCGACCCTGGCCCAAGTCGGTGGATTTTCCTGATGCAGAAAATCAACAGTGACCATGTCGTATGAATATGTGGCATGAAAAAAATCCCTTGAGTGTCTGTTTGGCTTGGATGCTCTCGGCAAAATTAAATTCCTAAGTACAATTTCGCATAAGCAGAGATCAAGTGCCTCGCTTTGGGGAAGAAACTGGGTGTCCAAATTATTTGCGGCAATAGATATCGCCTATAGGGTGCCGCACTAAAGAAGTGATACTAGCTCCTGAGGAATGTACAAAAGTAGAAATACCAATACGCAGCTCCATTAGAGGACAAGAAACATTTGGGCTTCATTTTAGAGAACAGTATTTCTCTACATATTATTTAAAATAAAATCTTGCACACAAATAACACCATTAAAAATGTTAAGTTGTTGTAAGAAGATTAAAAATTCATTTAAGGTCAAAAAGATTTTGTCGTTTCAGTATCGAATGCTTGTTAAATATCCTAATTGAATTGTAAATACGCAGTTTCATGTAACGCAAGTCACACACACACACACACACACACACACACACACACACACACACACACACACACACACACACACACATACACACACACACACACACACACACACACACACACACACACACACACACACACACACACACACACACACACACACACACACACACACACACACACACACACACGCGGAAAACTTTAAATTAAAAAAATTCAGTTGATGTGCTATTAAGATCCCTTCTTTACTTGCCAACGTTTTCAAATTATAAAATGTGGTTAAACCGGGAGCGATCGCTCGCGGCACTTAGTCACCATAGGCTTCCGAAATCTTTAACTCGGGGAAAACTGCTAGAGATGACCTTGTAACGAGTCTATTCACGTTCTTCCAACTAATCATCTTGGGCAATAATGTGTCATTAAATATTATTCTATTGAAAACTTTTCTTTAAAGAAGAAGATGTGATTATGCAAATCAAGGCTTGTATATAAAGATTAACTTTCAAGCTCGATAGAGGAGAGAGAGAAGTTAGAAGTTAACAGGATTCCAAGCAAGATTAATGTACAGCTAGGAGAGAGCGCTTCGTAGATAAATTGATTAATATTAAGATTGACGATTTGGTCAATTAGTGTGTTATAGCATATTCTGGTCTGTTTGAATTAAATTACTTTAGAAAGCAGCGTCATACATAAGAAGGTGTATTGCCTTGACGTGCTAAGGGTAAGTGATCAGATTTTTTATTTAATCTTCTAGTATCTCGTCTATCTCGCTATTGCTCCCATATTTATCAATTGGTGCGTTTCTTAACTTGGGTTGTTGAATTTGTGTCGTTATTGACAATTGTTAATAAATAGAATTTGCACTGACTATGGCTAATCTTTCTTCTGACCCTCTCATATTAATGGATGGCACCAGCCATACATTACAACCTTGTCAGTATCCTCCTATATGGCAGTCTTCATACGAACTAAAATGTATATGTAACATATCTCCCTCTCTTTTGGGAGTGGCTAACGTTTTTTTATTACAATTTTAAGGTACACTCATGTCCATAAATTAAGGATAATGAAGTTCAGGCAAAGAAAGAGACAGAAGCAAAACAATTTTGACTTATTTGTAAAGTCTATTTATTAAAAAAAAGGTAAAGAGCAAAAAAGATGCTATATGTTTGACATAATTAATAAAAATTGCGATTTTTACTCCCTGGAGCAAATTTCAAAAAAGAACCTATTTACAAAAAACAGTATAACATGGTTAGTATGATGGTTAATACGGAGTATGTCTCCCGGACGATACAATACAGGCCCTACAACGCCTAAGATGCTGAGTATCAAATTATCAATCTGAGCTTGGAGAATATTACACCACTCATCAAGCAATGCCCTCCGAAGTTCCGGTAGACAGGTGGGAGGGGTTGACGGGCTGCAATTCGTCGGACAAACATATCCCACACATGCTCTATTGGATTCAAGTCCAGTGAGTATGCCGGCCAATCCATACGGGTGATATCCTCCGTTTGAAGGCATTCGTCAACAATGTTTGCACGGTGAGGACGGGCGTTGTCATCCATAAACAGAAATTCAGCACCCATGGCACCCAGAAACAAACATACATGTTGTTCCAGAATGACATTCCGATAGATGTGGCCCGTCATCGTTACTCTCTGAACATGCAGGTCAGTTCTGGAACCAAGAATAATTCCTCCCCAAACGAGGCATCCTGCACCACCGTAGCGGTGTCGTTCAATTGTGTTCTCTTGGTGGTAACGGGTACCTGGCGCTCTCCATATTAAAATCCGGCGAGAATCAGACTGCAAACTAAACATGGACTCGTCGGAAAACATCACACAAGACCACTGTTGTGGTGTCCACAATGCATGCTCTCTACTCCAGGTTAATCGCAGGCGACAGTGAGTTGCGGTAAGTGGAACACATCTGACAGGCCTACGAGCATATAGACCAATGTGCCTTAAGCGTCTGTACACGGTCTGCCTTGAAACTGTCCTACCAGTAGCTGAAGAGAGCTGACGAGACAGGTCTGATGATGTGCTCCATCTGTTTCTTTTGGCAGTAACTGCCAAATATACCGGTCCTCATTCGGCGTTGCAATTCGGGGGACCTGTGCTGTAACATTTACTCACATTACCATCATCTTGGAATCGTCGCCAAAGCTTGGGGATGACACTCTGGGTGATTCCAAGTTCCTCGGATACTTCCAACTGGGTATGTCCACATTCCAGTCGTCCAATAATTCTATCATGTAAAAAATCATCCAAATGTTTCCTTTGTACCATAACTATGCGGTTAGTGCAGTGAAAGGCTTATAAAGCGCTTGTGAACAATTTTACTTCTTTGCCACCATTTCTTATATACCCCTCTCTTACACTCTCACCATTGTGACGTACTATCCGCGCCATCTGGTGGTTTCTTGTAATTTGCATATTCTTCTTCAAGATGTGTGTGATAATTCTACAGGTGAAATTTTTATTTTAGAGTTCAATTTCTGTGTGATTCTGAATTATCCTTAATTTATGGATATGAGTGTATTTGGGTCGAATGAGTAACCCGCGCGATCACTTTTGTTCAAAAATATTTTCTATGAACCGGCTACATTTCCCCAGTGAACGACATTTGTTTTATTGCTGTGTTTTACGACTCATTATAGTTTATAAATGTAAACGAACAGAATATAGAAACGAAATAAGCACCTGCGATCTCTATTGGATGAAGTTGGAACTTCGGAAAAAGAAATTGAACAAGCAAGTGAAGAACCTGGTAAAATAATGGAGATTAATCATGATATAGAAAGTAAATTTAAGAAAAAAGATGAACATGAAACGTTTGAGTCGAAAGGAAGATTTTCAAATATTACCGTAAGAACTCCATCAAAAACGATATGAAGCCAAAAGTGAACCACAAAGCACATTGCGCCATGTCAAAAAAAGCACAGGTAAGAAAAAGCTCAACATGCTATTTGTCGATCATCTAAGGAGAATAAAACTATAACAACTTGAACAAAGTAGAGCAGTTTTGGCTGAGAGTATCATTCCTGTAATGTTAGTGAAAAAAAGTGTGTCCTTTATTAAAATCATTCATATCTGAAAGATTTTAGTTCAGTTTGATTGGGATTTTTTCTGAAATTATGAAATAAATTTAAAAAGTCCTTAAAATTAGTTAAGTATAATTTCGCTTAGTTAAATTATTCCTGGAATTACGATTTTTATCGTGCACAGTAAAATAAATTGTCAAAAAAAGATTGGGGGTGACTCAGTCACCCCCGAGAGGCCACAAACGTCACTATTGAGCGCGCAGCTGCTGCCGGGTTAAGTAAAGGAAATATTTTCAGAACAATTTATTTTGAATTTAAAACTCGATGAAAACAAACGTATAGCTGTACACGAACTCTTCCAAAATAAAATGGCTCTAACTCGTCAAGTTTTCTTTACTAGTAATGTTGGGTAACTTCATTTACCAATCAAGTGTCAAGAGAGTGAGTAATTTGTCTTAGAAGTAACTTTCCGCATTGTATTACTCGAGACGACCTTGCGAGTTGGCAACCTTTTGGGTTTTCTCTTGGCAAAAGATGTAACAAAAGCAATTCTACAAATTTCATTGTGCTACAATAGCTTTAATTCAATTTTTGTTTTGTTTTATTAAGTGCAAATTTGTAACTCTCTAAAAGATAAATCAAATAGCTAAATTTATAAACATGGAATAGTTCAAAATTAAGAAAATTTTTCAGAAGTTGTCTGGTAAAGAAATACTATCAGAGACCCTAATGTAATTGCTTTAGATACGAGTGTAAACACACTACTTTTGCTTTTTTCATTACCTTTGAATTAAATTAAAAACCGTCTTGTACAACAGCCTAAATTGTTGAGTAGAATTATTCGTATTTTTTTTTAAAAAGTAGTATAGTTCAATGCATAAAAAACCTAAAATTTTTAAAAAATAAACCTAAACTAGTGTCTCGATCCACATACGAAGTAATGTGTATTGTAGTGTAATAGTAATTTATTTAGACTTTCAGTTGAGGTATTGTTATTTGTATGTAATTAAAGACAAGATAAGTTTTTGAATCTGTGATTACTTTTTTATATGATTTTTTTAACTTTTATTACATTCTATTTATATAATGTATATATTTATATATTTGTAAAATATATATGTAATGTTTATGTAATGTATATATTTCATACATAATATTTTATAGAGAATTACATTACTAATTGCAAAATGTAAATTTTAGTATAAAATACAGAATTAAGGCTTTATCCTTTTGATTTTTGACTCCTCAGGGGTTTTAGTAAACGCAAGAGGTGCCCGAGTATTTTTTCCCTAGGGAAAGATTCTTTCTTGGGGCCCCATGGAATTTGGTATCCTTTGTAAAAACGTGGCCGTGGTTACCAAATGGTCAAGAACTCGTGGCCGGTGTTGAGTCTTGATGCTACTGCAAACTCATTGTATAGAGCAGGGGTGGCCCACCCAAATGACGTTGCGGGCCACTTCGGAAAAACATTATAATCTCGCGGGCTGCACATAAAAATATGTACCTTTATATCAGATTTGGAAGCAAAAAACATTTGTTGGAGTGAAAATTTAAAACAGAATGAATTATTATTATTGTTTTCATTATTTTTCAAGTACACAGACATAGATAATATAATAATGTTTACATAATATAATAATGAAATGATCAAATAATGTTTAAAATATTACAGTTGCCCTTTTCAAAAAAAATTACGGTGTTCCTTTTCAATTAATCTCTCGTTACTCATTGTTGAAATTTGATTGTGCTGTCATTCGCAAACGATTAAGCATACATGGCCCTTTATCCTAACCATTCTGAATATTTTTTTTAAACTTTAAAAAACATCTGTGACTGCCTCTTGCTTTTTGGACACTCCAAACATAAAAGGAGGGGGAGAAATGAAAGTCACACAGAGAATCATGTACCATCCATAGAGTAAAGGATATGCATAATGCAATTCGGAATTTATTAAAAAAGAAATTTATTATGGTAAAATAAAATGTAACTGTTTGATAAATTATAAATCTATTTTAATCTAAAGGACATTTCTATTATGAAAAAGGATTTATTTTAAAACAAGAACAGGTAACAGGCAAATACATTGTAGATTATACATATATAAAGTTGTATATATGTATAAATTTCCCCTCAAATAAATTTCAAAATGAAAAAAACTTTAAAAACCTAATATTTAAAATTTTTTAAAAAGAGCAGGCGGGCCACATGCGGCCCGCGTGTTGGTCACCCCTGATATAGAGCAAGGGTGTACAACCCAAATGACCTCGTGGGCCGCATATATAAAAATACATATCTTTATTTTAGATTTGAGCTTATTACAAACATTTATTAGGGCGAAAATATAAAGCAGATTGACATATAATATAAAGGGGTTTCATGTATACAAACATAGATTATCTAATGATAACAATGTAATGATCAAATAATGTTTAATTTATTTAATAAGAGAGATATTCGTTTCTCAACTCTTTCACTTAGTTCTTGAAAGTACGATTCGTAACTGACGTTGTAGGGTTTAGTCCGTAAGGAAGAGCGCGATTTATGCTTGATAAATTTCCTTTTCCAAAAAAAAAAGAAAATAAATAATAAAATAAATAAAGATTCACACACACACACACATAGTAACAAAAGCAACGATATAAAATAGAAACAGTTATGGGATTATTTGTTAAAAAAATTTAAAACAAAAATATTGCATAGAATAGTCGTATTTTGTAAAATTTTATTGAATCTCTTGGGCCGCAATATCATTCAAGGTGGGCCGCGAGTTGGCCACCCTTCATGTAGATCTAATGCTCTCTAAATTTATTGAAGATTCAAATTTAAAGTTTTTCAAATATGTTTGGTGACAAACATGAATAAAAACACTAAATGCACAAAAACTCATTTTCTTATTCGTCCCAATGCGCAGTCATCCAATCAGCATCATCATAAAGAAAAAAAAACGTGCGCGACTTTTGTTAATTTTCTTCATTTCACAACCCTAGAATAAATGAGACGGAGGTAACCATGTTGGTAATAAATAACATGATTCCCGACTTCTTTAATTAGCAAAAGTAGGGTTTGAATTTTCAGGCACTCTGGCTTGGAACGTAAGCTCGTGTAAATAGATTTAAAATTTAATTTTATTTCACTTAATCCTTGGAGAGAAAACTCTGTGAGATTATTCGTCGGAAGGTTGGAAATAATTTCTTTGGCGGTCATAGTTACGGGAGGTAATTTGAATTTAGATGATGTGTGATCTCTGGGTGTGGAATTTTGAAGTGCTTAGATTTAAAATTATTCAAAGAATAATCGGGTTTCAAGCATTTCTGATAGTGCAATCGGGCAAATATTATAAAAAATTAATAAATAGGATTATATTTTGAAATTAAAATATTTTTTAAAGAAATTTTGTTAAACGGAACTCCGAAAGTGATTATTATAAATTTTTCATAGTGCTCGACTATATATACCATTGTCTTTAAAGGAGAAAGTCTACCATATAATGAGCTACTACTTAAAACTATGCTTTTAAACATCTGAATAAGGCTTACATTTTGTTATTTCAATTTTATAACTTAATCTGTAGAGTTAATTCTATTCTTATTGGTGAATAGTAATACTTGGTAATAGGGTGCTAGTTTGATATCACGGGGAAGGACGCCAAGCGTTGCTTGGCGAGATAAAGGAATCATGCCAAGAAGCGCTTGTTGTCTCTGGAATGGAATCCAAGATCGCGGCCTAGCGGGATCAAATCGTTAGGAAGATAATTTTAAAAAATTGTTTAGAAATACATTGAAATATATAGATTTAAAAAAAAGAATATAGGAAGAGAGATTGATAATAACCAAGATCAATCAATAAATAATGAATAACAATATAATATAATAAAAAGTTACATGTACTAATAATATTATGCAGCATATAATAATAATCTTATAATATAATTTAATAGTAATTATATATAATATTCATATAGTATGATTTAATAATAATTATCATATATAATAATCATATATAATTTAATAGTAATTATAAAAAAGAATAAAATCATAGTATTGTGTAATATAAAAATTATTCAAAATAATATTCATGTAATGTAATAATTATAAATAAATAACTTAATAATAATTATAAATGAATCACAAAATAATAATTATAAATAAATAACATAATATTTATAAATAAATATAATAAAAAAACAATTATTACAAATAACGAATATTATACGATTATTACATATATAATAATATAATTGTATTTTTATATTACATTAATAAAATAATTATATAATATATATTAACATTAATAATGAATATCAATTAAAAAGTACTGGAAACTTGCAATATTCCAAAAACTACAAAAATATCAAGGTAACCATATTGTAATGTTATTGCCCATCTTGGCGAACATAAACAACAACTTAGCGCGTGCCCCGTGATAAACTAGTTCTGGTGAAAGGAATACTAATTGTTGAACAGTAATAGTAACCTTTTATCATGTGTTTCAACTTCCTTATAGTAAATTTCAAAAAAAATTTTGTGGTTACGCATGATACGATCTAGCTTATTTCTTATGATCTATTCTCTATCAAGAGTTGGAAAAGAGCTTTATAGAGAATTGAAAATACATCTTGCAATATAATTGAAACGTGTATAGTTAAAAAAAGTTTGAAAGATTACCTTAATTTTATTGTATATTAAAATTTTTAAATTAAGTTTTCATGTATCTTAAAATTTAAATGCACTCATTTGGAACATTTTCTTGTATGTTTGATTTTAGGAGTAGAATTGAACATTTTGTTATATTGCTTACATCGGCACTAAATATAATCAAGCATAATTTTTGTCAATATTTTTAATTCAGAAAGAATTATTTAGTAATAAAAAACTATACGTTTCGTATTAAAAGAAAACTCTATACACACTGCTGCCCATACAAAATGCAACACCCTGAAGGTGTAAAGGTCTGCCCAATGTGTCTAAAGGTGTGGGAGAAACGGAATGAAGACTAGCCATATTCACAATAACTCAATCACTTCACAGTACCAACAACAACATAAATTCAACTAATCAAAGTTAAGAGATGCACCCAATCATCAAATACGGAGAACAATTAACAAGGTATGCGAGACATGAGAAGACTTTAAATAATTAGAGCACTTTGTCTATTCGATAGCTTTTACTTCTTAGCTACCTAATCTAGTTTAATTCTTAAGTGACCGATCGTTAACTTAAATATTACAATTATCTCAGCTACTAAATATCTACGCCTCACTTCAAGTTAAATTAATCACTGGTCCCGTTAGCAGTCTACTCTATGTTTCCTCTCTAACCTGAAAGTTTCAACTTTATGTACAAGACTTAATTTGCATTGTTGGATTAAACCAAGCAATTGTGATGCGGATCTGTCATTGCTGGATGCAGGAAAAAGCGACGAACTGACGGGGCTGATCGCACACTCATCTCGTTGCACCGCTGCCTGTGATGACAGGCGGATTGTGCACGCATCACGCAACCACACCACGAACCACAGCCCAACAGATTCAGTCTGTTACGCATCGTTCAGAGTCCGCTAATACCATTTGACACCGTTTGCAGCAGAGAGGAATGTCCGCAAGCCGTCCATTGCTTCGTTTACCCTTGATTGAAAACCATAGGCGTTTGCGCAGTCAATGGGGTGATGTACGGGGAACATAGACAACGGAAGGGAACGACATTGTGTTGACTGACGAATCCCGTTTCTTCCTGCAACATCACGATGGTCGGATTCGAGCTTGGAGACACCGTGGTGAGAGGCTGCTGAACTATAGCGTTATGCTTCGTCACATTGGTGCTGCACCAAGTATCATGGTTTGAAGTGGTATTGAATTTCACTACCGCATTCTTCTAGTACGCATTGCCGGTACACTGAACAACCAGTGCTACATCTCGGAGGTGTTGGAGCCCGTGGTCCTCCCATACATTCAGCGTTTGCCAACAGCCATATTCTAATAGGATAATGCGCGAACCACATGTTGTTAAAGAGTTCTTTTTTACCCATCGGATTGAATTGCTTCCTTGGCCTGCTTGTTCTCCCGATCTATCGCTAATCGAAAAGGCGTGGTCCATGTTTGCACAATGTCCGACTCGGGATATACCACCCGCTGCTACAGCAAATCAATTTTTGGTAATATGTGGAAGGCACATGGACTGTTGTACCCCAAATATACATCCAAAGCCTTTTTGATTCTATGCTGAGGCGTGCGGTAGCGGTTGTAGCCAATAACGGTGGCTACACTAACTATTGATTTTGTCATCATCCACACTTCCCTAGACGCTGTAATTTAAATCGTTTGATCTTTATACGACATATTATCTGCCCAAAAAATTTTGCTGTGATACCTCTGGCCCTTCTTGATGTTGCATTTTACGTGGCCTGCGGAGTAAAAATTGACTACGTCTTAATTCAATGTGAGCTATTTATAACAAATTAATGGTAAAATAAGCAACACGCACGCACACACATAAGCCAGCAACTGTCGAGCTAAATCGGCAGCATTAGGATATGGTTGCAAGTTTCTTCTTAATCATATCCCGAATATATCTTATGGCGAGATATGAGGCAACATAGCAAGCAAAGTTGCTGCACAAGCAGACCTTTGTGAGCTTTCTCAGCGAGTAGAATATTTTACTTCTCTAGAAACCTCAAGGTAGGTCTGAACTCCACCGCAGTAGAACTAAACGGTGTGCACAGGTGTGAAGGATTAGCAGCGTAACGATCAGCGAGAGCATAGATTTTTACCAATTATACCACTGGTAACTGGGTGTTAATTACAAACTAGAGGCTTCACAATTGTTCTTAACTGTGCCTTCTTCCCCTTCCCCTCTATCCTTTTATATTTTTTGTATCGTCTGCTTTAGCGGTTTTTCTTATTAATTAAACACCTCTTTATATCTGTCTTTCCTTTTCTCTTTTCTTTGTATTACAATATTTAAACTCACAAAATCATAATTAGTATATAGGTTGTGCGTGTGGCGATTTTGAACCAATTTTTACTTTCAATGAACACACATAAACAGTAATTATATTTCTAACTTATCTCTTATATATCTCAACTTATTTATATTTCTAAGTCGTCATGTATAACTTTTACTATTCAAAAGATGAAAAAGTCAGAAAGTTTATACACTGCTGGCCACCGTAAATGCAACATGCTGAAGGAAACATGCAAATAACATGACATTTACAACATGCATTAGTGGGGGTGAGGTATGCAAATGATTAGAATTTCAGCGCAGACGCACATCACGCTCGCCTGTGTCGACACCTCAAAGCGCTATTTAAGGCTTGGAGATTTCGACTACTTCAAGTTCGGCAATCATGTTTTTTTTGTGGTTTTTTTCAAAAAACGATCAGTTATGTCTCGTAGAAAACAGTGATCAGCTTTTGATCAAGTATCCGAGTTCGACAGAGGAAGGATAGTGGCCTACCGAGATTGTGGATTAGCTTTCAGAGAAATCGGTGGTCGTGTTGGACGAAATCAAACAACTGTAATGCGGATATGTGACCGTTGGATGCAGGAGGGTATGACGAACCGACGTGGTCGATCGCATCCACCTCAGTGCACCACTTCACGTGAAGACAGGCACAAATTGTGCGCGTAGCAGTGACGGATTGCTCAGTCACATCACGAACCGTAGCACAGCACATTGAGTCTGTAACGCATCATTCAGTGTCTCCGCGTACCATTCGACGCCGTATACAGCAGAGTGGTCTGTCCGCAAGACGTCCATTGCTTGGTCTACCCTTGACGCAGAACCAAAGACGTCTCCAGTGTCAATGGTGTGATGAAAGAAGGATGTGGGTAGCGGAATGGAATGAAGTTGTCTTTACTGATGAGTCACGCATCTGTCTGAAACACTACGATGGTCGGATTTGAATCTGGAGATACCGTGGAGAGAGGATGCTGAACAACTGCGTTATGGAGCGCCACACTTGTACTGCACCGGGTATTATGGTATGGGGTGGTATTTGATATCTCTCTCGCACTCCTCTAGTACGCATTGTCGTTATTTTAAAAGGCCAGCTTTACATCTCCGAAGTGTTGGAGCCAGTTGTCCTTTCTTACCTTCAGGGCTTAGCCACAGCCATATTTCAACAACATAATGCGCAACCACACGTGGCATGTATTGTCCAAAGGTTCTTCGTCAATCACCAGAGGGAATTGCTTCCCTGGCCGGCTTGCTCTCCAGATCTTTCACCGATAGAAAACATGTGGTCCATGGTTGCTCAACGATTGACCCAAAGTACACCCCCAGCTGCCACACCAGATCAACTTTGTCAACGTGTGGAAGCTGCTTGGTCTGCTGTACCTCAAGAACACATCCAAAGTCTCTTTGAATCAATGCCGAGGCGTGTGGCAGCGGTGATCTCCAACAATGGCGGCTACTCTGGCAACTGATTCTGGCCGGAACCACACTTCACAGAAGTCTATAAATTTAATCATTTGATGCTTGGTCAACATGTTATCTACAAAATAAATTTTGTTGTGCTATCTCTTGTCTTTCCTGGTGTTACAATTACGGTGGCCAGCATTGGATATGCGTTTTTTAGGAGCTGAGACTGTCAATAATATTTTTTCTAACTTTGTTAATGTTTCCTATTTTGTTGATGTTTGATGACATTTGAAAAATACACCAATCGAGAACTTAAAAAATATAAATTAAGTCGAACGAAAACTATTCTCCAAGTCAGAGGGACATTCCTTACTCGTGACTTTATAATTATTGGATTAAATCATGTACTAAACCGAAATTGTAATAGCTTCAATTTAACGTTTGTTACATAGACCTATTATTGCACCGATAAAACAAATCTTCCATGATGCATACATTTTTTTATATGTATATGTAACCGTTAAAGCGTATAATTCAGTTATTTTATAGAGTAACTAGGTATTTCGTAAAATAAGTGAATAAGTCATTTTTTTAAAGTATATAATAGATGAAAAAATACATACTTTATACCTAGTTACTCTACGAAATATCTAATGATAGACTGTTTAAGTGAAAAATAAGTATTTTCAAAGTTATTTTATAAATTGATATATCATAAATAGCTAAAACCTGCTGAAAAATAAATTTTATCCCCATTATGGATGATTAATGAGTAAATAATAAGGAAAAGCAGATACAATTTATTATTGCTCATATTGCTAACATTAGTTAAACAGAAAAAAAGGTAAAAATATAGGTTTTACATTTGTTACTGGGGCAATTAACACTTCTACTCCTTGAACTTCAAGGATATCATAATGCTGGAGTAACCAATAGTGCACGTGGTACTATTTTCTGTGCTGTTTTAGCACTTTTTAATTTCTGTTATCAAAGTTAATAATTTTTGACGAGTAAGTTTTTCTTTGTCCCACACTTATTTAATACAGATTCAAATCTCTTCTTTATTTACAGGTGAGTCTTCCACTCCTACACAAGTCATTGCTTGAAAGCATAGGTTGCTGAAGTATTTGCTAATAATCTAAAACAGGAGTGTCCAACCCGCGGCCTGGCAGTACGTAAAAGTTGCGGCCCTCTGACTCTTTTTTAAAAATTTTTATATATCAGATTTTTAAAGTTTTTTCATTTTGAAATTTATTTGAGGGGAAATCTCTCTCTCTCTATATATAAATCTACAATGTATTTGCCTGTTACCTGTTCTAGTTTTAAAATAAATCCTTTTTGATAGTAGAAATGTTCTTTAGGTTAAAATAGATTTATATTTCATCAAACCGTTACATTTGATTTTTCTATAATAAATTACGTTTTTAATAAATTCCTAATTGCATTATACATATCGTTTACTGTGGATAGTATATGATTTTTTGTCCTTCTTTTCTGTCTGGAGGGCCCAAAAAGCAAGATGCAGTCTCTCTCTCTCAGAGATGTTTTTTAAAGTTTAAAAAATATTCAGGACGGTTAAGATAAAGGGCAATGCACACTTAATTGTTTGAGAATAACAGCACTATCAAATTTCAACAATGAGTAACGAAAGATAAATTCAAAAGGAACACCGTAATTTTCAAGAAAATGGCAACTGTAATATTTCAAACATTATTTGATCATTGCATTATTATATTATATAAACATTATTATATTATCTATGTCTGTATACAAGAAAAATAACGAAAACAATGATAATATTTCATTTTGTTTTAAATCTTCACTCGAATAAATGTTTTTTTTGTTTCTTAATTTGATATAAAGATAAATATTTTTTTTGTGCTGCCCGCGAGATTATAATGTTTTTCAGAAGTGGCCCGTAAGGTCATTTGGGTTGGAAACCCCTAATTTAAAATGCAAAACGTTAACAGAAGTACACCTTCTAAATTCTACGTTTAAAAGCAACTGAATGAAGGGTACACATACATACACGTCATTGTAAAGCAGCTCTAAGCGGTGCGGTTCAAAACTGACTAAAAGCAGCTAGAATCACTTCAAAGAGCTTTAGATTGCCGTATTTCATACTTAAACGATCAAGCAATTGTTATTCTATAGCAGGGGTGGATCATCTTTATGGATCAACGTGCCATTTTTTTAAAGAAATGTTTAACGAGGTATAGACGCACCGTCAAATAATTTTGAATTGTGATTATGGGGAAAATAAAAAAATAATTGCTAACGACTCAAAACTCTATTTATTTCGAAAAAATACATTGTGCACCTTATAGTAGTAAATATTTTAGTTACACGTGTAATTCAAATTAAAGTAACTTTAGTGTGATTTCTGTTGCTTCTGATTATGCATGTTGAATTGGAGTCTTCTTCCAGACTGTTTCTAAGCGAGTTTTTAATGCTATTCATCTCTGAAAATAATTACTCTCAGGCATAGTTAGATGAAAAAATATGGTTAAAATAGAATGACCCAGCTTCTTCAAACAGTTAAATGTGTCTGTAATCAAATTCCATGTTTCCGAAATTTCATTATTAGCATTTTTACTTATACTGCTTGTTAATCTGTTTCAATCAATTCTTTTTTTCTCCTTTTTTCAAAAAATTTATATATAAATCCATATTATCCTAGATTGGAAATGAATCAGTTGCATTTCAAAATCGCATCAGGGTACATAAAAAAAACACGAACGTTTCCGATAATTTTTTGAACTGAGAAAATCTCATTGAAAACTGCGACCGATTACTCGCGTTTGTTCGTAATACTTCAAACTGAACTTTATTATTTTGAATTAAAATGCAAACCGTTTTGATCAGTGGCGTGCCCAAAATATTGTGTTACGTGCCAGTGGTTCGCCATCCATGTTCTATAGAATACCTGGTTAAAAAGTAGAATTCAAAAATTTTATATACTTCAACTGACTAGTCTAGTTATTTCACGAAATGCCTAGTTATTTTATGAAATAACGGATTTCACACTTTAGTGGTAACATATACATACAATTCCTTCCTCAACTAGGGCAATATCAAAATACTAAGGTCCTTTTAAACAAGAAGTCAGTATATGACGATCGTTTTCTCCACAGATTGTGTATTATATGCCTCTGTTAGAATCTATTTAATTTATTTATATGGGCTTCTTTTAGCTGTTGAGGAATTATGATGCATACAAAATGTTTAGGAGCTTCCTATAATGTTTATACGGGTTCTTAACCTCGTCTCCATATATGCCTCGTCTCCATATATAAATTTTTCTTCAAATTCACAAATTATATTTTATTTTATATTCTAAACGTTATTTATTTGTGATTTAAAAATTAATTTTAATTGGTGTATTCATTATGGAAATTAATGTTAAGAGAGTGTTCAAGAGAGGTTTAAAAATAATCTAAATGGCTATAGATGGTGCAAATCGACTAAAATGATTGAAATTCTCGTAATTAACATGAAACATGCTTCAGCACTCAAAAGAAAAACAAAATATTAATTACAATCTTTTCGTCACTCTTTAAAATACGCCTGAAATTGTACTGCTGTATAGGTTTCTTTCCAATGTTCTTTTTATATGATTTAGTTATATTAATTTCATTTTTGTCTACCTTAAATCTATTCTACGTACCTTATAATTGTTTATCCGAAACTTAAGAATTATAAAGAAATTTATACATTATGATTGTTTTCCAGAAAATAACCTTTACTATCAAAAACTGATAGTATTTCGCCTAATACCTAGGACAGATATTAGGGCTGTAAAGGATTTTTTATATAGCTAAATTAATCAAATAAATTTTTAAAAACAGATAATTCAAGCATTCTGAAGAATGGTTCCTGCGTTCATTACTTCATATCCATCTTGGATTTTTAATTGATTCTGCGAGTGCATGTACGGGGTTTCTGTTATTAAGTTTTAGTAAATTATTCCTTTTTTTATCTTGCGGTTTCCGCGACAAAAAAGGGCCTCTATAGATGTAATGGTTTGAAAACCATAAAGACTAGTACCGTAAAATTTAAGTCGATCTAAAAATTATAAAAAGTGTCTGGGATTTGTTGAGAAAGATGCTTCGTATTCTTTAGAATAATTTGTAATTTTATATGAGAATCGATTAGTACGGTTTTCTTGTTGGTCGAGATCTGTAATTCATGAATTCCAATAATTGAAAAAGAAGTTGTTGAAGCCTGCATTTAGGGAATATGTGTACAATGCGAACTTAATGACGTTTTTACGCCACACAGTTGAACAGTCAGTCTCTTTTTGCACATAGAACAGCCGTGTTCCAATGCGCCCCTAAATATTACATGGTTAAACTAAACAATAAAAATAATTTTTCTAATAATTCATTATTCACACGTGTAAATTTAAATGAAAAAGTATCCCATAAAGAAGTCTCCACCTGCTTCTTTCTAAAGTCCCCCCCCCCATTTAAAGTCCAGGAAAGTCCAGGTTTAAAATTTATTCAACCTTTAATTAATTTAACACACAACACCCACAAGCCGTATAACACTACTTGTAAAACTACCCAGTTGGTAAATTCGGATAGGAGAATAATTACTTCTCGACAGAATAGCAAGTCGTTTCACTCCCGTAAACAGCTTTCAACATTGTTTAACTCGAGAGGGCTTTGTGTTTCTAAGTCTCGAGTGTAGGATGTCTTTGGCAGAACGTTAGAAAGCACGTTGACTCTGTTTATAGATTTGTCAACATTGTAACTAATTGTTCCCTGTCTATGTTGTAAATTGAATCTGGAATCTCGAGTGGTTGGTCTCCTTGAAATATTGTTTCGGGAGGAATCCTTGAGACTTCTCTCTCTAGTCAATAGTTTAAGAACTTAAATTTATAATTTTTAACATGTTTCTACTTATAATTCTATTTGAAATCTCTCCTACTGTAAATAACTGTTTCAGTACATAGCTATTCATAAGAAAATATAAAAATTCAACAGTTATTTAGTATTGCAAACTTGTATAGAGGTTCTTTTGAAAAATAAAAACAACGCGATTCTATTCTGCACAATAGATACTTCAAATTATTTTCGTGCAAAAAACAGACATTTTTACAAAAATATTTTTCTCAGTTCGAATGCACTGATCGATTACTCATTAAGGCTACATTGAAAGCAGCACTGAGCATTTGGGGAAGTATCAAGTTATTGAGAACCACGATCAAACAACAGACGACATATGAGGTGGCACACACACACAGCCCAATCTCCAAACTTCAACAGCATAGTGGTGTGAGCACTTTAAACCTTGACAGATTTAACACGCATTAGTCCCTTTACATGGTGGAAATAGTTTTTCATTTTGAATAATATATTGCACTTTTTAAATATATCATCTATAAACTGCACCAGCGATACTCAACTTGCGGCTCTCCCATCCTTTTTAAATGGCTCGGCCTTGACTCATTGCTCTGAGAAATTCACTTATTTAAGAATGTATTAAAAATTTGATGGGAAATTCTTTGACAAGAAATCAAATGCATCAATTTTGCTTTTTTTGCTGTCGATGTCGTAGGGCTGCGAATTGATATTCTTTTTCTATTTGTAATGGTTATGGTTAGTGATAACCAACAACAAAGTAGCGACAATTTTATGGGTGGAATTAATTTTTAACTATCTTTCATACCTTGCAATTGAAAAATATTTGAACGATTTGGAGATTGACTATTTTGCAGTGAGAAACAAACATGGATCAGTACTTGTTTGATTTGTCACGAAAGTGCTGTATTTAAAAATATCATTAAACAGGAATCATTTGATGACAGTTTTCCTCCACGATATCTTTCAAGAGATGATAAATAGACTTTATTGAATATTCTTCGCGACAGCAACAAAGTGTTTTGTCAGTGGAAATGTCACAGTAGAGTAACAAAGACATCCTATGAAGTTTGTTATATTATTAGTAATCATATGAAACCGTTTACTGATGCAAAAATTGTTAAGGAGCGTTTCTTAAATTCTTTTAATTTAGTGTTAATGACAAAAGTGAAAAAAATATAAAAAATAATAATTAAAAAAAAAGAAACAGGAGTTATATTTCATCAATTTCCTAGACTTTAAACTTTCAATGTTATCCTGGTCTTAAAGCAATTCTCCTTCTCCCCCCCCCCCTCCGTTTAACTTCATGTTGCGGCCCATGTGATATTGCTAACATATGTATTCGGCCCAGTAGAAAAAAAGATTGAGTACCCGTGAACTAAACTATTAGTTTGTTTTCCTTTTACAAAGCCCCATAAATGTCTCATAGATTTACCCTTTTCAGGTGTATGCGAGGATGGTCCTAGAAAGTAAAGATTGATTGCACACCCTGGCTGGGGTAGATTTCTCATCACCATGAACGATTGTACACCATGTAACGTTTGAAAGAATAACGGTAGCGTATTATTGGTTAATCTAAATATGGAATTTATTTACGTCACAACTATTGAATATTATTTACAGAATGATACATTAAAGTTATGAAACTTAATTATAGATTGTTAGAGTCCACTATTTTGTGAGAGGAGGATTCCTGGCCACCGCTCCCGTGTAAGTTCAAAGCATCTCTCCTCTCATCTTCCGGTCGACGAGGTTAGATTCCTCGGGGGTCAAAAAGGGGTTGCGCTGCAGCTGCAAGATGCACGTGTGGGTGTCGGGTCCACCAAAGATTTCAACCGCTGCTGGGAGTAGCTGCGTTACAACCAGTTCTCTTTCCCTTTCTTCAACGTTAGCTAATATTGTGCTTTTGTAACACTTTCAAAATGACTTCCCCTATTAAAAATCCCGCTAAATGTAAAACGCATAGTGTCATTCGTTTTCTGAATGTACTAAATATTCGACCTGTAGATTTCATTGAAAAATATTATTATTAGACAGATCTTTCGGGTATTAACAGATGTAATGGATGGGCTGTCCTATCCTTTAGTGTGCGAGAGTCAGAAGGAAGATTAGCCATAGTCAATTTATTAACAAGTCTCAACAACCTAACAAATTTCAACAACCTAACTTAGGAAATACACATTTAGATAAACATGGGAGCAAAAGCGAAGTAGACGAGATGATTGAATGCTTAATTATAAGTCGAATCACTTACTCTTGGCACGTCCTAGCAATACACCGTCTAAATATTTGAAGCTACGTTCTAAGTTAATGTACTTTATCCGAAACTATTCCAATTTAAACAGCTAATTGACCAAATCTATAATCTTAAATATTAAGCAAATAATCTACGAATTACTTTCGACTAGCCTTCTATTACTTTGCGTTAATCACTAACTCATATCACTTAGCTCCAAACCTCTCTCTCTCTCTTTCAAAGCTGAAAGTTAATGCTTTTATATAAGACTTGATTTGCATAAGTCATGTTTTCTTCTACAGGTGAAAGTTTTCAATAGAATAATATTTAAAGAAATAGTTTTACCTCAAGAGAATTAGTAGGAGGTAGGCGAATAGACCCGCTACAACATTAACTGGGTTATTGTTAATATCCTGAACTATCTAAGGAAAAATGTTGGTGGAATAACTAACGCATTATTTTTTAATTCTGGATTTTCTTACATAATAATTTACTTTTTAAACACGCTTTTATGTGCTTTACTTGTATGTAACGGAATCTTTGAACTCCATTTTTACCCGCGTAAACAGGTCAGATTCATACAAAATTTTGCACACTTTTCAAGTATCGATGATAATACAATAATTTCATGATTTTGCTCCATTGTCCTGATCAGGATCCTTGTGGATTAACGATTTTCCCTTTCCAGATTTTTCCAGAACTAATTTCAGATCAAATTTTCTAGATTTTGTGTCTAATTCTAGATCACATTTCCAGATTTGGCGAAAAATTCCAAATTTGGCGACTACTAAAACAGTTGAGAATTGATTCAGAGGTCAAAACGGATTAAATAATTCCTCACAAACTCTTCGATTCAAAACGTGTACTTTTGTGCCTAATACTGATGCATGTTTTAGAAGAGAATGTTGAGCTCTTGTTAGTGAAAAATATCATTGACTTAACATTTTCTTTCGTATTAAATACTTCGAAGTTTTCCCAGATTTCTTTCAGTTGGCTGATCCTACATTTTGAAATCCAGGCTATATCGCGAAAGGATGTCAATGTGTATTCCACATTCTTAAAAATGACGGATTTAAGATTAATTCACACATTAATGAATAAGCGATAGTTTAAAAAAATTAAAAACACGCTTTTCTTGTAAATCGAACTAAAAAAATGAAAAATAAATTGTAGTTTAAAAAAATAAAAACACCCTTTTATAGGGAATCGAACTGAAAAGTAAAAGATAATTCTTAATATAAGAATAAAACGATTTATACGAGAAAATCAATGTCATTAGGGTAAAAGCGTAGGGTGTTCGATGTATCAAATGTTATAATTTCTTACTAGTTCTATTTCGAAATGCAGAATTAGTGTAAAAATATAGTACAAAGCACCTCACGCTTTTGCCCCAATGGCCTTTATATATGTATATAATTTTCTTGTTAATCATTTTATTCTTATATTAAGAACTATTTTTTATTTTTTAGTTTGGTTAACTATAAAAGCGTGTTATTATTTTTTTTAAACTATAATTTATTTTCAAGTAATGCTGCATTAGATGGAAATGTAGTTTGAACAGGAGATGAAAATATTAAATTGCTGAAAGTAAACTACGTAATTGATTTTAAAATCTACTGAATATCATCTCAAGAATTTTAAAAGTGGAAACAATGCATTAAGAAATAACTAAATTTTTTTAAAAAAATAGCTAGGGTGTAAGAAATTATAGAACGTGATTTAACACATTTATATTTTGTGAATTTTTGATTCTTTTAGATCGTACGAAAGTGAGGACAAGGAAGTGTTAACTTAAACATTGCGAAGAATCACTAAGTAATTTTTGAGTGCTCATAAATATTCATCGTTAGAATATCATCTAAATTTCGAAATTTTAATGCATTTAAAGTGCTTTTGAATCTTAAGTAATTGATTGTAATTGCTTTTTATCTAAGTGTACACACTAAGTGTATATAAAGTACTAAGTGTATATAAAAAGTACATATTCCGTATTATACTTTATATACTACACACTTAGATTTTTGAATGCTTTGTGCTACAAATGATTTTCAAATGTTTATTATTATTATTTTTTTGAGT